>JANHFR010002716.1:97073-113190 GCA_032468015.1 Mimophis mahfalensis | reverse complement strand
GAGTTTTGCCCCATTTTACGACCTTTTTTGCCACAGTTGATCCCCTGCAGTTATTAAGTTAGTAAAGTGGTTGTTAAATGAATCTGATTTCCGCAATGACTTTGCTTGTCAGAAGCTGGCTGAAAATGGTGAACACATGATCCTTGGACAGAGCAACTGTCATAATAAGTACATGCCAGGTTTTAGAGTCTGAATTTTGATCATGTGACCATGAGGACGCTGCAATGGTCATAAGTGTGAAAAACCATCTTAAGTCACTTTTTTTTCCAGTGCTGTTTTAGCTTGAAATGGTCACTAAACAAATGGCTGTAAGTCGAGGGTTACCCGTATTGCTTTTAATAAAGGATATTATGTAATTTTTATTTCCTGAAACCTTGACAATTCTTTGCTCCGATGGATCAAGCCTAGAAAAGAGCTGATTACGGAAGAGCCTCTCTACAACCAACCCTCCCCTTCCTAGTCTCTTGTGCAGCATAAATTGAAATAAAGCATCAATGACCATTTTCAGGCTCAGAGTAACTATTTGCACAGATGTGGCTCAACATGAAATTATTTGAAAGAAGCATCCAGTGGGCAAAAATATTACAGCAGAAGAAACAGAAAGAAAAAAAAAGAAAGAAAGAATGTCTGGGGTCTGGAATTACTATTTTGTTCCTTTTGACTTCATACAGTATATAAGGGCCTTGTCTCCATGGAATAGGTATTCAAGGAAAATAAAGATCAATTTTCTATATTTGGGTCATCTTTAGCTCTGGTGTGGCTCTTAAAAAAGCATCAGCAATCCAATTATGACAGATTTTCTTGGCTAATGAAATTCACAGATTTTAACTCTGGATATTAAGGTTTAGTTAAACAATACCACTTTGTTCTCCAGTTTTGCTCTAGCTCTTTGACTATTTCCTGTATATTTCACAAAAAGACCCTATTACATTAAACCACTCTGTATGTCAGTGGCAAAAGTACTTTGCTCAGAATAACTTTAAATAGATTCAGATTGTTTTATTTCTAAGGAAAGTGAGTATACAAGACAGAAGAGAACAAAATCAATTTCTGTATTTTGTTTTAAATTTCTCTTTTTAATTTTTGTCTTCCAATATCTGTTAATATCTTAAGCACTCAACAAAGCATGATAAGTCTTCGGTAGAAAAGGGTCATTTTGCTGACATTTAACTGCAGGGCAAGCAATAGGTAGAAAAGCTGGACACCAATTGCCCACTTCAGCTCTTCATATTTTATCTAACAGATTGCTACCAACAGTCTGATGTGACTGTCAATGTTGTTTGCTTAAGCTGCCATTATTTTTGCAGATACTCAGTTTTATCACCAGCAAATTAAAACTTGATAGTGACTATGTTTGCAGCTTATCCACTCAGTGGTATTTGTTAAATAATCTTTTCTGTTTAATTGAGTGATTTTTTAAATTTCCAATTGTGCTAAGTTTTAATTGTGCAGCATAAATTAAAGAACTCACAAAATAACAAATCAAAAGTAAATCCAGTGCATAACACAATTCTTTACCACTTAGTTTTAATTTAGAATCATATTAAATGATAACTATTTCAATGAAATTAAATATGATGTTGGAGAGGGTTTTTAATGCTACTACATTTCTTAATAAGCAGAATAATGTAGGTCTGAATTCATTTTCTTTATCTAAATAATATATAAAAACCAACCATTAATTACCATACTATTTGCTTTGTTTTAAACGGACTAGGATTTTTTTCTTAAAATATGGTGCTGTTGCCATTCATAAGCAGTAACTCACTTTTTACTGATAAAAATGAGTAAAACTAATGAGAGCAAAGATAAGAATAAACAGAAGCTCAGTCAAACAAGCAACAATATTGCAAAAAGCTTTATATCAGTGTAAAAAAAAACCCATATTGTACCAGATATGAAAAAAAAAATGGTGAGAAGTCCTTTCTCAGAGTGGGAATATGTTTTATTGTTTGGAATAAGTGAAGAGAGATAGTATAATGTTGAGTTCAGATCAAACCTTTTCTAAGTTATGAACTTTGCCATGTGCTATTTCCAAAGATAGTCTTGTTAAATCTCTTCTGCGGTACATGTGGGAAGAGAACAATACTTAGCCACAGCTTGGTTTTATTCTTACAACATTACTACCGGTATGAAATTCTCCCTGATAATGAATATTGGGGTACATCTAAATACCAGGGAAAACTTCAGCTTTCTATGCAGAATCTGAATTTATAAATTCAGATAGAGCTAAGTCAGGTATCTAAGTCAGAATATCTAGTTCATCTTTAGAATCTATTCAATCTTTCATACCAATAGCTATTATGATTTCAGCACAATTAATTCAAACATCCAGCTGAGTGCAAGGAGTGATAAGTTACATTTTATCACATTATTAAGTGGAACACTGGACTTAAAAGCTAAGTGTGGCTGGGTTTGGTCTGTATCTGAATGAGAACCTCCAAAGATTCCTATCCTGAGAAGTTAAAAAAAAATAATAATACAAGAAGGCAATGGGAAACCACTTCCATATTTCTCTTCACACTAAATAAATAGATATATCCTTCTAATCACCAGGAATCAAGTTCGCTAACTTTAATTATGTTTAGTGAAGGTTTAGTCAAACTGAAGTGACAATTCTTCTCCAAATATTAAGTCAAGATGCATGGACAGAAATATGTGTGCTTTGTCTACTGCAAAGGTAAACTCACAGTAGATTAGAAAGAACTGGGGCGAGGAGCGGAATAGTATAAAATGCAGGTTGGTGCTGAATATGTGTCCATGAAATCACCAGGAATCAAGTTTAACTTGAAGATCTGACTTTACATCAGCTGTAAATGTGTAAGATTTGAACCAATGGGGAAAACATCAGGCAGTAGGGAAATAATTGTAAAAACAGCTGCTTTCACAGCAATCAGTTTGTGGCAAACTAGATGTGAATGGAGGCAACTTGCAATTTTTCTGAAATAGCAGCATCTGAGCTGCCTGAACAGCTCAAACTGTGGATTGGAGGGCGGGCAGAGAGATCTCTATCCCGGCAAGCGTGAAAAGCTCCTCTTTGAAGGCTTTACTTACTGTATATTTGAAAACCTTTACTAAGAAGGGATTTTTCACTGAAATGCAAGTCGGCTATTTGGAGACTCCATGGACAAGTGCTTGCTACTTCTACCTCTCTCTAATAATATCCTGTAGCCAGAGGTGGTATTCAGCCAGTTCCAACAGGTTCCGGAGAACCGGTAGTGATAATTTTGACTGGTCCAGAAAACAGGCAAGTACCACCTTTGATTGGCTGAAACAAGCAAATACCACCTCTGATTGGCCAACAGAATAGCCACGCCCACTAAGCCATGCCCACAGAACTGGTAGTAAAAAAATTTGAATCCCACCACTGCCTGCGGCTCTTCCAAAGATCTCCTTGATCCCGTTCATCTACCCTATCTGTTGCCTTCTTTTTCTTCTTCAAGCAATCTTTCCAAGGATAAAAATTTTGTCCTAGTTCGGCATCCACTGATATCACATGCCCCCAAAATGTGAGCTTCTGCTGACCGATAATCACAAAGGGAAAAAGCTATGTTTGTTTGATGTAGTATCCATAAACTGATTTTCTTTCCAGTCTATGATAATAATCATCTCCTGATCCATAACAAAATACTCTAATTTTTCTCACTTTCTAAGTGTTCTGGTTTCATACTCATACACTACCACTGGAAAAAACAGTAGCTTTAACTACTCTGAACTTTGGTATCTATAAATACATCTTTATCTTTCATAATGTTTTTAAAGTTAATCATGTTCCATATCACTAGGATTAATTTCTGATTTAATTTTCGCCAGCCCACTTTCCATCTTTTGAAGCTAAAAATACAAAACTTTCTATCAACCATCACTTCTTTACCATCAACCATCAGAGTTCACTGAGCCTCTGGGTTAAGCTTACCTCTGCTTTCCAAATTTGGAAAACTAACCTTCATTGTTCGTGTTCCATTTTTATTTTTAGAATACGCTCTTCATCTTCTTTATTTTCTTTTAACAAAGCACTGTCATCTCCAGTTTTGATTTCAGCTGTCATCTATTTAAATCCTGCTGTTTTTTTTTGTGTGATTTATTCATTGCATAAATTAAACAGATAGTGATAATATATGCCCTTATCTCATCCCCTTCCTTATTCTGCTTTTCCAAATTTAGTTCCAACAGTAGCTTCTTATTCAAGGAAAAGATTCATCAGAGGAATAATGATGTGATCTGGCACACCTTTAGACTCAATATGCTCTGTGTCAGACATTATCTCCAACAATATTTTTCAAACTTGGCAATTTTAAAATGTCTTAAAGTTGCCATGTTGGGAAAACCAGCATCTATACGATCAAGGGCCTTAATGCACCACATGAAGCAAAAATAAACCTTCTTTTGCTCTCTTCACTACCTATCTTATGTTAACATTTGGACTGTATATCTTGCTCCCTTTTTAAATAACTATGCATTTCACATCTCTCTTTTTCATTAATATCTTAAGTGAAAGTTTGCTTGCATGAGAGTTGCTGTGATGATTCAGTAATCTGTGTATTCTCTCAAATTTCCCTTTTATGGTATAATATCTACTTCAAACCTATTCTATATTTAGTGACCTAGAATTGTTAACACATGAATTGGCTCTTCTCTTGCACCTTCAAACAGTACAGTTATTTTAATTGCACATTTACTTTCCTATTGATAGCTAGGCATTCATATCTCACCTTCTAATGGAATTAGTTGTATTCCTTTTTCTAAAAATGTTTCTGTAGAGAACCACTATGCACTTCCACTTCTAAATTGTGTCAGCATAATCTTTTCATCTTTCTTTCACCTCATTTGCTTCTATTAGAATTCTTCCATGTTTACTCCTGAGTATTTCTACTCAGTATTTCTGTAGAACTATTTTCCTATGGTTTCTTAAACATTTATTTTATTGCTATTTTGTTCTTTTTTAAATTCTTTTTTACATTCTTGAGGTATCTTTCCTAGCCCTTTCTCGTATGAACTGGAAGTCTGAACTCAATTGTATGTCCTGTCCCAATTACCAAGTCTCTCCTTATCCTTTCAAGTTTTGAAAAAGCTGCTATGATCCCTTCATCTTTGAAAATTTGGGATTTACTTTGGTATATTGATTTTCATGGTGCCCATTATCTCTTTGCATAGCATCTCATGTTCTGTACTTTAAATTGAACTGACATTATGACTCAAGGTCAAGCCTTGCTGGCATTTCTACTTTCTTTAATTTTGTAAATTTAACCAAGTGTTTGATACAAACAATGATGTTTGTACCACAATTTAATCTGGAAGTGTCTTGGTATGTCTCCTATTTCCTATGAGGCATTTATCTAAATCAAACCTTCCTATACAGTAATTCTGGAAGCTTCCATTTGTGCAACTCTGGAATTCTAACGACCTTTTAGAAGTTCTATATCTTTGCCTGATGTTGCATTGGCACCTCTTGCAATTTGCCATAGAATGCCCTATTATCTTCTATAATCATATCTGTACTAGGTATATGCAGGACAATTCAGTTTTATTGACTTGAATATCTATGAACTTATCATTTATTGGCTTATTGCCAAGCATATTCTTAACTATGCCATGTTTTTAATATTAATTTCATTCCCTTCTTTCATATGTTCTCATGCCCTGAAGAGTACACAGTGGAACCTCGGCTTGTGAACGCCTCGGTTTGCAAACAATTCGGATTCTGACCTGAAAATCAAGCTGACTTTTGGATCACTTTCCAGTCTAAAACTCGGATTGTGAATGAAAAATGGCATGGAAAGCTTGCTTTCTGCGCTGTTTTGGCTTCTGCACATGTGCAGAAGTGTCACTTCAGCCTGCAAACACTTCGGCTCGCGACCACAATCCCGAAATGGATTGTGGTCACAAGCAGAGGTTCCACTGTATCATGTAATCATCTCATTTAAAGTGGTTATCAGCTACCTGAGATCACTTATTCTAAAACATTCTATATAGTGTGTTTCACTTCTGCTTTCATAAATGAAGTGAGTCATGCTTCCTGTTCCAACTGTATATATCCTTATCAAACTAGGAATTACTTTTTTGACATTACCAGTGCCGAAATTCTTTGCATATTCTTTGTCTCAGCATATTGCCACCTCCAGATCTGTTTACAAAGTTGGTTGTTCTAGTTATTTTTCAGTAACAAAAGTGTTCCATCTAACCTGACTGTCTTATTATCTGACATACAAACTTGTTTATATATTTCAGCTATTGCATTTTTCTGGACTTGCCTTTGAACATTTTTGTCATCAGTGAGTTGGCTTCCCTCTTGCCTGCAGATCTTCATCTCCCCCCCCCCCCTTTCTCCTGTGGCATTGTCTTAGCTTTGTCCTTCTCCTTTCTGCAAAGGAAGATCTGACCTAGAGTTCCCACTCCCATGTTATTCTTAGGATTATTAAAGCTACTAAGTCCTCTCACCAAGTCACATTGATAAACCCTAGGAGGAACATAACAAAAGCATACAATATATGTGCTAGGTGCATTCCTCTAATAAAACTGTTAGTAGAATATGTGCCAAAGCCTAGCACTCTTGTGCAATCTTTGGTGAGATTTAAGGTCAGACACACTCATTTTACAAGAGGCACCTAAGCATGATATACATTTCAAAATGTATTTCTAATCCAAAACTTTACTAGCGTTGGTTAGGGTGAATGAAACAAATTCAGGACTGATTCTGACTCTTCTAGACCAGCTTACCATGTTGGCAGGAGGTAGGGCAGTGTGTCCATTCACTGAAGGGGGTCACTACACAATCTTTCTTACACGGGAGCAAGCATGAACGGATGGTTTCTGGCTTAATGGATTCTGGACACCTGGCAACACAATTGTAAAACATGTGGTTAGTTAGGTCCCCTGGATTTAGTTCAGTTCTGGATAACTGCACAAGAGTCCCCTAAACCCCAACATTACTTTAGCACAATGGAATCCCTACACTCATCATAGGTGGTATCCTACTGGTTCGGCCCAGTTCAGCTGAACTGGTAGCGATGATTAGAGGTGGTTCCCTGAACCAGCAAAAACCACCCCTGGCTGGCCCCGCCCACCTGCACCCACCCTACCCTTTTTTTCAGCTCTGCTGATTCATGTGGCAGAGCTAGCAGCCGTGCGAATCAGCAGAGCTCCACTTTTGAAGCCGAGGGAACATGCTGTTCCCATCTATTTCAGAAATAGAGGGGAACAGCGCATTCCCTCAGCTTCAGAAGCTGTATGCCTGCACGCACATGTGCACAAGCCAGGCAAGCCATGCCAGCTTTCTCCGTCGTTCGGAGTGGGCTTTGGGTGGAGAAGGAATGGAGCACTTAAGTGCCTCCTTCTCCATCCAACCCCCACATTGAACGATGGAATGATGAGAAAGCCGGCTTGACTTGCCTGGCTTGTGCACATGCGCAGAAGCTGGGGGTGCGGGTGGACACATAATTAGCGAATTGGTGGTGGGACTTTTTGAATCCCACCACTGATACTCATCTAAGAACAAGTCACACTTATTGTAGGAAGACTGCACATATTACCTAATTAATTTTATTTTGAAACAGGAACTGTACAATTACACAGAAAAATATAATTTACAGTAATTGCCACTATGAAATAAAAAGTACTCACCTACTTGCCATCGATGAGAAAGAATTGTATACCAATAGCACTTAGACTTATATACCACTTCACAGTGCTTTACAGCTTTCTCTAAGGAGCTTACAGAGTCAGCATATTGCCCCCAACAATCTGGGTCCTCAATTTACCCACCTCAGAAGGATGGAAGGCATCAACCTTGAGCCTGGTGAGAGTCGAACTGCCAAACTGCTGGTAATCAACAGTCAGCAGAAATAGCCTGCAGTAATGCATTCTAACCACTGCGCCACACAGCACTACAGCCCTGAATGCAGGCTACTGACAACCTAAAGAACCAATGTTGCAATGTGCAGGTAGATGGACAGAAAACAGTTCTCTTCAGGGTTTGAGGGTTTTTTTTGTATGTGTCTGTGTTTTGTTTTGTTTTGTTTTGTTTTGTTTTACCAGGCATATTAAATTATTTTCCTGGCATTCCCTAGTGAAATTGAATTTAGCAGGCTGGATTTCGAGTTTCTTTTTTAAAATTTAAGTATTTTGCAATATTTCTGGTAAGAATCTCAAGAGTGAGAAGAGGTGATAATCACTGATCTTTCCCTCCCTGTGCTATCTAGCATTGGTTTGAGAGAGCTTGCAAAAATGTCTCAACAGGGTAGGTGGATATTTTTGGGAGGGATGAATGAAGTGTACTCTCCTTGTGGGTTCCCCAAGGCATGAAATTCATCTTATCTGTCCTGTAAAGTAGGCAGGGACCTATACTGGGCAGCAAAAATATTAAAAGATGCTAGAGATGGATGACCGTTTTAATGAAAATGACAAGGGCATCATTTCAGATTTGCACAGAAGGCAGTAGTAAACCACTCCTGTATTTTATATAGATAACCACACTGACAGAAAAAGATAAAGTAACTGATAATATAGTGCTAATATACAGCTGGATAATGGGGTCCTCAAAAGCTAGTTTGGTGTAATGATTTAGGCGTCAGCCTAGAAACTGGAAGGCTATGAGTTCTTGTCTTGCTTTAGGTACAAAGCCAGCTGGGTGACCTAGATGACTTACCAATTTCTACAAACTAATTATTTCTTCATAACTATAAGGAAGATAACCTTCATAAATAAAACTTCAAAAATAAATGCCTTTATTTATGGACATCATCAGATGGATGATGCAGACATCAAGTTGACTACCTACTACTGATACTAAGTGGTGAAGCTCAGTTGTAAAAGCAAAGATGTGGGCAGGGGATGACTATGGAACATAAATAATGAACTGCCCATGTGCAAATCCCACATCAAGGTATAAAGCAGAACAAAGAAGTGCTAATACAATTTGATATTAAGCATATACCCATCAATTTTAAGGAAAACATCAGAAATAATTTTGAAATCCTGAACTTCACTGAACTAGGGAAACTTGGGGAATGTATAAAAAGAAGATTTAAGGATGAGTGTGAAAAGAAAGGGAAAAAAAACAGGTAGTAGAAATTGTCAAAAAGAGGAGACAAGCCAAACCAAATAAAAAATAATAAGAAGAAGAAAGGAACTCCCATGTTCCCATGGAAGACTAGTGGTGGGACCATGGGGGAGCATCACCATTCCTCCAGGTATCTTTCTGAACCCTTTCATGGCATTCCGTACCATAAGCTACAGTGACCTTCTATATGGGTCGCTGTTCTCGCTAAGAGCTGGAGTTGGAGGCATTGTATTATAGTGGAAATGTCCCTTTTGGATTAGCAGAACCACTTAATGGATGCATGGGAGAAAGGTCAGATGGGGACTCTGTTAAGTGCATCAAGGATGGCCATTCATGCCGTTATCATCTCCTAGTTGGATCACTGCATTTCATTTTACCTGGGGTTACCCTGAAGAACATCCAGAGCAGAGGTGGTATTCAGCCAGTTTCGACAGGTTCCGGAGAACCAGTAGAGATAATTTGGACTGGTTTGGAGAACTAGCAAATACCACCTCTGATTGGCCGACAGCATAGCCATGTCCACTAAGCCACACCCACAGAACCAGTAGTAAAATAATTTGAATCCCACCACTGATCCAGAGGCATCAGTTGGTACAAAATATAGTGGCCTGGGGCTTCACCAGATAGTCACAGCACTGACATGTTAAATCCACTAAATCCAAGAAGAGAACTTTGCCAGATAGACTCTGTCCCCTGCTATCAGGTGATATGTGGGGAAGTGCCACGGTGGCAGAGTTCACTGAGACAGCTCTGTTTCCTCAAAACAGATTGTCTCTAATGTGAGGATGGGTCCTATTCCTCAAGACTTTACAAAAGCTTATGAAAACTTGGCCATTTATGAGTCTTTAGAAATCAATTAATATGCACCCATCAGCACTGGCATTCATTTTAACAATGCTGATGGAATTGTTTCAGTTTTAGTATTTGTGTACTGTCTTGTGTCTGCTTGGGTAGAGCAATAGATAAATAGCACAAATAAAATAAAACCATCCAAATAACTAAGACATTAATCTCTGACAGTCTTTATGGTAGGAACTAGTATACAATAGAGTATATTTTGTTTCAATCAACAGTCAAAAATTTGGTAAGAACGAAACATAAATCATACGGCTATAATTGGGTGCAAATTTAATAATGTCAAGCTTTTGTGAAATGCTTTGTTTTAATAAGTTTGCATATTGTTCTCTGATGAATTCTCTGTATATAATGCCATTTTGTTAGTGTTGGGGTTTTTTTTATCTCTTTCAAATTTATTATTCATTTTTCTATCTATTGGAAGCCTGTAAAATGGAAAATGCATTTAGCTCCCATTTCCTTCAAATAAAAAGAAGGAAAAATCCTCATTTCATAAATCGCCCTCTAAGGTAAATTGAATATTTATGTAGATACATAGATCTCCTTGAAGTTATCCTATGCTTAATCATCTCTACAGCAGGTCTTAAAGTAACTCTGAATGTTTAAATTTTCATAAATAGACAAATACAATATAATAAGCAGGTCTAGCCATGTACTATTTTTTTCTCTTTGTTATTGTGGTGAAATTCACAAATTCATACTCAGACGGCAAATCCCACCCATTTCTAGCAACTTAAACTAAATGAGCTACATGAGATGTAGAACATAAAGCTTAGGAAAGAAGACGGGACACAAGCATGTTATAGCTAACCGTATTTTAGCTGGGAGGGGAAAAATACCCTAAATAATGTTAATTTTTCTTCTATTTAAATCACATTTTTGCACATGGATACTATGCTAATCCTAGCATGATTTTCCTTGTCCAAAGAATGGAGGCTTGCTCATGTAAAATGAACTCCTCTCTGGTATCATGGCACAATGTACTGTAGATAGATAAAAAATAGATTCCAAAAATCAGTGAGAAAAATATAATCAACTGGATTATGATGACTAAGAAGCCAAGGCTGGCGAGAGTTGTTAGCACAAGCTTTCTTCAGATCTTCACATTCACTCTGACACATATTGCTAAATGAGCCCTGAAGTGACCAAATTAAATCATTTTTTTCTACTGAAAAATTAGAAATACCATTTTCAATGTGCATAGCCACTATCTCTGTGGCTATGCACATTAAATTCACATTATGTTAGAGGAAGATGTTCTTTCACTATTGCTTCTGATCACATCTTCTTCTGATATTCCAAGCCAATCACAATACTCTACAACTTTTGCTTCAGCAATACATCTATGTCATTAGATTTCTATGTAAGAGTAAAGACCCAATTATGTGTTAAACAGTGTATGATGGAATAGAGAACAAAACTAAAAGCTGATGAAGCTTCTTCTTCTTCTGAAGGAACAGGAGGGTTTTTTTTTTCTTATCAATTAGTGTCATTATCTTAAAGCATTTTAATTAACTGTACAGGAGTCAACACAGCCTGCTCATTTTCAGGAGAGTTTTTTTTTTCGGAGTCAGAGAGAGAGAGAGAGAGAAAGATGCAGTAAGAATTAAAGCTACTTTATAATTCTCTAGACTCATTAACAGAGCACAAAAGTAATTAGCAATGTCTTGATTTGGAAAAAAATGCAGAAACATCTGTATTTCTAATTTCTCTCAGCTTCTAAAGCCAAGCAGATTAGGTCAGCTACGAGGCTAAACATCTTCTTTAGAATCACATTTGTTTTTTATAGGATAATTTCAATCAAACCTAATGGTGTAAGAAAAGATTCAGCATCTTTTTTTTTTTTATCTGAGGCTGGAGCATAGAAACTGAAATATGATTTGAAAAAAATACTTCCTATTATTCATTAAAATAGGCCATTTTTTTTACAAGCTTGTTTGTGATCCTGAAGGGAAAAAAAGAGATGCTTTAAGGAATCTTTCTCATTAAAGTTAATGTGACTCTTTGCAATATCTTTTGGGGGCTGTTCCAGAAAATAGCAGAGAGGGCCCTCTATTCACCTAAGATCTAAAATACTTCTGGCAAAGTACTTTTCAAAATCTACAGTCCTAATAAATTTACCTTAAAGGAAACAATCAGTTTTGAAAGCATTTTCCTAGAATCATTTGGTAAACATGCTCAGTAAAATTTGGCCACATGTGCCTGGAAACTTTGCCCTTAGCAGTTTAAAATAACAGTTACAAACCCTGCACTACTCATACAAGTGTTTTTGTTTTTAATATGGGAGCTTTTCTCAGGGTGAAACTTGAGGTTGGAGGTGAGCAGAAATCTTAACATGTGAAATTAAGTCTAGATGAAGAGGAACAGACTTGGCATTTCTGGGCCAAATAATTCCAGGGTGGCACTACCTTCGTCTCTGAATAGAAATTATGCACAACTTGGAGCTCCTCCAGAACTCATAGCTCCTGCAAGTGGTAGCTGTGCCAGATGGGTTTCCACACAGTTATGTCACTGCCTGAATTTCAGGAGTACAGTTAAGGCTTATTTTTCCATCTAATCTGGGAGAAAAAGGTACTTTGCATATTACAAATTTACAGGTCTATCCGTTTTATGCTTTGCATGGGAGAGACCATTCTGTCTATTTGCCACTTCAATGCAGTTCTATCCGTCTCTTAGAAATGGAACCTATGGATTCACCAGAGAAAGAATGAGAGGAGATATGTGGTAATGAGGGTGGCATGTCCACCATCTTGCTATATGCACAATTCACCAATGGCCTTCTCAAATTTGTACATAACTAGAAGTATTTTAGAGTGTTCAGAGGAGAATAAACCAAATATTATAGCCATACTGTATACCTTTTAGCTGGGACCTGGCCAGAATTATTTTTCACACAAAAGACCCTCCTGGTCTGTACTCCAACTCCACAGGTTGCCTTGTTGTTCCAACTGATAGTAGTATTCAGAGTTGTTAGCAAGGCATTTTCTGAACAGAGACTCCATGCAGAGGTTTCCCAGTTTAGCTGATTGCAAGAATGCTCATTACACAGTCGATACTCCTGGAGTGACGAAGGAGGGGGACAAGGCTTTCCACCTGTGAGTGATAAAAGCAACATAAACTGCAGCAATGGTTTAAAAAATAATGCTGCTGTTCAAGACAACACCCTGCCTGCAGTAAACAAAGTTCAAAAACCAAGTTGTGCATTGTAGCAGTCAATCAAACAAAAAGAGGAATCTTTAAATGTGTTAGCCATATTTTAAAACAGTTGTCTTCAAACTTGTGAAGGCTCTTGGTCTTGTTAGTTAAAAAAAAATCCCAGAAACTTGATCAAGAGAGAAAACACTGGTACAGGAAGTCCTCGGCTTACAACAGTTCATTTAGTGACCGTTCAAAGCTACAATGGCATTGAAAAAAGTAACCACCTATGATCATTTTTCACACTTGCAACCATTACAGCATCCCTTGGTCACATGATCAAAATTCAGACGCTTGGCAACTGAGCCACATTTATGATGGTTGCCATGTTGCAGGGTCATGTGATCCTCTTTTGCGAACTTCTGACAGGCAAAGTCAATGGGGAAGCCAGGTTCACTTAATAACCAGGTTACTAACTTAAAGAAATGTAGTAATTCACTTAGCAACTGTGGCAAGAAAGGGTGTAAAATGAGACAAAATTCACTTAACAACTTAGCAAAGGAAATTTTGGGCTCAATTGTGGTCATAAGTCAAGGACTACCTGTAATAGAGCACTGGCACAAAACAAAAAGCAAACCTGCCTATTTTTGTACTTAATTAGTATTTTCAAAGTACAAAAATAGAACTTGAATTTTACAATTATTTGGAAGGTTAAGGTTTTACCCAACAAATCAATACCCAAGGATTGGGCTATGCTGCTTTTCCTTGGATAATAGCTCAGTTTTTAGAAAAATTGATATTACTTGCAAGTAAGATATTTTCCATCTATAGCCTAGAGTCATGTGAAAAAGTTAGTACATCCCATGTTTTTTGTTTCCTTTTTTAACATGTCTGCCCATTTTGTAGAAGTGGCAGATTCCGTCCTAGGGATGAAATTAAAAGAAGAACCAGTGTAGAGTCACTATGTAGCCACACATGGACTAAATCTAACCCCGCTTGAACTCCATTAATCTTTATCTAGTGTCAAAATAGTGCTAAACATTAGTTGGATAGATACCTGTGCATAGGCATGCAATAATAAATCAGTTTAATTGGAAAGTCATGTGTGGTCCTGGTTTTTCATGCCTGATACATTTCAATATTTTATCTTTGTTCAAACAGTACATCAACAGGTGGAAGCATTAAACAAACAGATTGCGATAATTGGCAATTATTTATTCAACAAAGTTACGAGATATGCCATTTCCTTCTGTGCAATAAATAAATGTACCCTTGGAATAAATATCTGATATTGCTTCCTTTGGCAGAAATAACCTCAAACAGGCATTTTTGATATCTGCATACTAGTCTCTGACATCAGCTGAGAATATTTTCCTCATTATTCCATACAGATTTTTTTCCCAGCCCTGTAATGTTTGGGAAGTTTTGTATGTACAGCTATTTCAAATCACCCCATAGCATCTCAATAAGATTTGAAAGTGAAATTTGACTTGGCCATTCTAGAACCTTTTATGTCTTTTCTCCACACTCACAAACCCCGCCAGCTATTCCTTGATGGATTTACTGGAATGATTAGTGTGATTCTCATGTTGCAAGGTCCACTTTCAGTTGAACTTCAATCTTCTGACAGTCTCATGTTAGATCTGTTGTTGTTGAAATTATTCATTCTGATATTAAATAAAAATGTCTTTACTTTAAGTGCCTTGGTGGTGCAGGTGGTGCAGGCTGTTAGTACTTAGCCTAGCAGCCAGCTGCCTGTGATTAAGGCATGTTCAAATCTCACCAGGCTCAAGGCTGACTCAGCCTTCCATCCTTCCGAGGTAGGTAAATTGAGGACCCAGATTGTTGGGGGCAATAAGCTGACTTTGTAAATTGTGGATTAAAAAAAAAGTGCATTCAAAATGGCCAACTAGGCCCAGGCCATACCACACTAACAAACAGGTGACAGAGAGTCTGTGTCAATCCTCATTAGTGTAAACCTCTATAAATATGGGAGGCAAACCATGCCTCGTGTTCTTTCTTCCTTTCGTTCTTTCTTTCCGTTCAGTTCTAGTCCTTCCCTTTTGTATGACTGACTACCTCGTGACTAATGTATATATAGCTTGTAAATAAACCTGCCTTCTTCTGGACAATGTTTGCCTTGGCCTCCTGACTCTGTCTCCATTATGATCCATCGACCATCAGTTAGTTACAAGGTTTCCTATTTAATTGTTTAAAAGGATAGCAGAGTAAAGACTGCTCTGCAATAATCCTAACAGTTGTTGTACATGGCAAAGGCATTTCAAACCTGGCAATTTCAGGACTTTCTTTTGAAAGCTCTGTTTGGAAAGACACAATTCTACCCAAGGAAATATTGCATGTCATGTGAAGTCAAGTCAAAAGGCCTGTAAATTGTTCCTTCTCCCTGGATGGCAATTCAGTGGCAACTCGGTGGGACTTCATTCTTAAGTATATTTGCACGGGATGCCTTCTTGATGATTAAATAGACCTCTTGGGGACATGCAAGTATGTCTGCTCCATGAAAAGTGAAGAGAGATGGATGGACTCACTACAATCTGTCTGTGCTGCTAAGCAAGTTAGAAACTCCTGGTGGATTTCTAGTTCTTTCTGCTTTCAACTCTCCCAGCTACCGTTTAGAAAACATGGCCATCAGGGGAAATGTTTGTAGGACTTTGGGAAACGAGTTTGTGCATGTGTGCCCATGGGAAAATAAAATCAGGTAGGGGTAAGGAAAGAGTAGCCAGTCACCTTCTGCATGGATTGCTTGCAAATGCTACTTTTGTGTAGAGAGTGGGAGAAGAATAACATGCAGTTGGGGAGCAAGTGTGAAGGACAAGTGTGTGTCCATTTTTTAGTCCAGTGTTTTCAGGTTTCTGCCCCTTCCCTCTCCCTAGTCCAGTGATGGTGAACCTTTTTGTGGTTGCGTGCTGAAAGTGCTGTTTTTCAGCTCTGCTGTGTTCCGCACATGCACGGGGGGGATGATGAGTGTGGGAGGGGTCACGTGCGCATGGTCACTGCGGTTGATATAAGTTAGCCACCCAGTTGTTAAGGGGGAATCTGGCTTCTCCA
>JANHFR010002716.1:16155-26669 GCA_032468015.1 Mimophis mahfalensis | reverse complement strand
GTCCTGTTGCTTTGAGGTGCTGGAAGAGAGAGGAAGTTTCTTCTCCTTTTCTGACTGCGTTTTTGTGTTCTGCGATGCGTGCACTTGTTCTCCTGTTGGTCTGTCCAATGTATGTGTTACAACCCTCAACCTTACACGGGAGAAGACCCGAATACACCAAGACTTGTATGTATATATATCCTGGAAAAAGAAATATATATATATATATATACATACACATACACACACATACACACACACACACACACACACACACATACATTCCATAAAATGGCTTCTGGTGGTTCACATAAAAACAAGAACATAAAAACAATTAATGCCACTAAAACATTTTATAACACTATCTAATATAAACTGTAAATTTAAAAAAAACACAAATCAAGAGAGCAACTAACGAACATCCCTTAACATCTCAGACACATCAACTATTTTGTGAAACAAAACTATTCCATATAGCATTGCCACTAAGAACTATGCTAATCATTTCCTGGGAACAGAGACTAGACCATCTCTTCCCCTGTTGAGTGAACAGGGTGGGAAAATTCCATTCAAAATATTTCCAGGGTGAAAAGCCTTAGGAATCAAGCCACATGGGGCTTAAGACTAAAACTAGTATTTTGAAAGGCATCCATTCATAACCACTGTGATGCCCTCAAAACAATGTGATATCCTTATAAAGGTTCTCTTGTCCACTAACAGTCAGGCTGTATTCTGTATCAATGCAGTTTCCCAAAAAGTTTTAAAGACACTCGCTTAAGATGCATTGCTGAAGGCTCAGTATGAGAAAGGAATGAGTCATCTTTAATATCTATTCCTTCCACTTTCAGTATCAAGGAAAAAATTGGTCGTGGTTGCAAGTTAAATTTTGCTCTTTTCATGAATTTACATCTTTGAATTTCCAAACTTCCTTGGAAAGTGGGCTACCTGTATACTAACAATTATAAAAGCTAAATAATACATTCATAACTTGTTTTAAAGGTGTCAGCTATTATCCATTAATTAGGCCATTACTTTAGGAGAAGGAGTTGCAGAACATGGGGGCCAAGTTAAAAGAGGGACCAGTCTAGAATTTCTACATAGCCACAAGTGGACTAAATCCAATCTCCTCCCCTTGAATTCTGTTGACTCTTAACAAATTCCAGGCAGGTGATAACTGTTTAATTGAGAAGATTCCCGTGGATAGGCTGTTTAGCAATATATCAGTTTAATCCTGGGGTGTTAAACTTGATTTGAGGGCCACATCAGGGTTTTGTTTGACCTCAGGGGGACTGGGGTGGAGGTGGCCAGGTTGGGGGTGGCCAGGTTGGCCATGGCCAACTTGATGTCACTCATGTTGGGGGCACCTGTGGTGACCCAAGTTCTCTCCCAAGCTCTGTTTTCGGCTGTGACTGCCTTATGCAAGCCCCTGTGAGCGAAAACAGAGCTTGGGGGGGGGGGCACATGCAGCCCTTGTGACCCCTTTTTTTAGCTGTGAGGGCCTCCTGCAAAACATTTTTGCTGGTAGAGGCATCACGGGCCAGTCCTTCACTGTTTCCAAGGCAGCCCCAAGGGTCAGATCTAAGCACCCACAGGCTGGATCTGGGCCCTGGGCCTTTAGTTTGATACACCTGGTTTAATCAGTTTCCTTCATATATGGCAGAGGTGTCACGCCCACCCTAGCTCCACAAAGGGAAAATGTTGTGAAGCGTCACATGACAGCAATGTGATGCTGTGAGTTTGACACCCATGATGTATGGACTTGCTCTGTTGTATCTGACAATGTAGCTTTAATTTGATCCATTCTAGTTCTACAAACATTTGGCAATAAAACATTAATTAATAGGTGACTGCCCCAATAATGTAAAACTTAGTACCAAGAAGTCAGAATATGCTTATATCTTGTCATAAGCTATGTCATTTATCAAGAAAATTAAGCCCCTTAGAATAGATATGTATTTTGTATTACCCATGTCCACTTTAGGAAAACAAAATCAATTCATTTCATTCTTTCCTTCTGTACTTTATTCTTTATGTTCCTGTTTCCTGTCTATGAGAAAATATAAGGTCCAGATTGTTATCTGCTGTATATTTTATTTTGTGCCCATTAAATATACTTTCAGTTTCAGCTTTTCAATTAATCAATCCCACACGTTTACAGGCTACTTCTCAATGACACAATCACACCTTGAGGCTAGAGAATCACTAATATGGATCCTAACTCATCAAACCAGTCCTGCTGATATAATTGGAGCAGGTAAGACATTGTTTCTAGCCTTACAAGATCCTCATGAAAAAACAGCACTCATTCATTTTCCAATTTATGAGAAAGTCACATAACTATTGATTGTACTGATCATATGTCATATCCCTTGCCCTCATCAGCCCTCACAGGCTGATGAGGGCAATTAACAATTAACATTTTGTTGTTGTTACTGTTTGCCTTCTAAAGTAAAACAGGAGAGAGAAAATACAAAAGAAGCAGATATAAAAGAGAGAAACATAAATATATGAAGTTAAAATGAATTATAGGCTGCACATGGCATTAAATATGGAAGAGGGTCTAAAAATATTTGAAACTGATTTAAGGTCATATTTCAATAAATTACCCTTGTAATTAGGGGATTATTGCCACAAATAATTCGATGTTTGGAAAACAACATGAAGAAAGTAATCCTTTTTAATGACAAATTGAAACCCTTTTTGGGATCTATCGCACTGAATTCAGTAGAGCTCATGATTTCAATATTAATTATTTCAGAGTCACTGGTCTCTCCATATCTATTTATAGATGCAATTAAGTAATGTAAGGCTGTTAAATCATAGCTCCTATATTACAACCAAGAGTTTTAGTACATTTTTGGCTCTTACAGAGGTGATAATATGAGCAAGCAGAGAGTTGTATTTTATACTTCCCCTTTACATCACACCACTTTATCTCTATAAGCCATTCATGCCCATGCCTCCATCTCCGATGTGCTTTCTGCTTTTCTTAATCTCATGGCTGAACTGTATTATTATTTAGTCTGGAGATTACAGCAGGCAAAAATCAGTCTGTGACCCAGCCCTTTCTTCGCCATGGCTTGAGGGAAAATGAAAGGTTATGTAAACCATAACATCTGAATATGAAAAGGAATGGGTTAGTTTAATCTCTAAATACATACGAGTATATTACAGGAAGTACATAAAGAAAGGAAGATTAGAGGAAAGAACGGGTGCAGAGGAATGTTTGTTCTTGGTCCAATATATTCTGGTTTATTGGATTACTATTTTTATTCCTGAAACAAACATGCATTATTCCATAAGAGAGAGAGAGACAGCAGTCCATTTGTAGGCACACATCATAGGAGTATATGCGGTTGGAACCATACAAGAGCTTATTCTGGGATTTCTCCATGCACCTTGTAGTCAAGCCCCAGGTGTGCATACTAATAAGGCCTAGAATTGAAGTCCTTCAAGGTCTCATCAAAGCCTTGCCCAAAAAACAGTCCTGCTCCATCTGGATAAGTGTCTGCTTCAGAGAGAGCCGAAGTAAGTTTTGCCAAGGACCGTACCTTAAGTGTACAAATTCCTTTCAAATTTCCAGTGACCCTCACATTTGGTCATGAGCCTCTTCTCTGAGCTTTTAAAACTTACAAAATGAAACTCCCTGCATGATATTATACAACCACCTGAGCAATATCTTTCTTAAGAGTAAACACCAGATGATCAAACCATGAATAGGCGGTCAAATTCTCTGAGGTGCATATCAAACAGAAGTTGGGGAAATTTTAATAAGCCAAGATGTGTCAACCAAAAGGATTTAGAATCATTTCAAAACAGGGATTTAAAATGGAATCAATTAGTTTGTGTTACAGCAGGAGTCAGTTTTTACCTAGAATTCTGAAATAAGGGCAGACCCTTATTTCTCGAAAATAATATTTGGATATTATTGGGGGTCTGTCTTTAAATGAAATAAAATATACCAATTCTATGTCAGACTGAGAGGAAAGTAAAGGCTATTCTGAAAGCTTTCATGTATCTCTTCTGAAACCAGTGAGCACCATAGCTCCTAATGCATTGTATGGAGTTTATACACACCAAGGTCAACAAATCCAAATCCTGATGGACGATTTGAACCACATAGAAAAATGTCTGGCTACCAACGTCTGATAAATCCCAAACAGGATGAAAGCAGCCATGTAGTGCCTCCTGTGGCCAAAATAACTGAAAACTCCACGTAGCTTACATACGGTGTAAAAACCCTTTTACATGGGGGCATGACATAATGTAAAATCTGTATCTCTCTGCTCTGAGTGCTTCGGGGAAGGTGGACTTTATACCATTCTGAGCTCTTCTAAAGAAAGAAATTGCTTTTATTGTAATGTACTAAAACAGCAGTATTAACTGGCCTTTGATGTTTATTATGGGAAACATTCCCCCTTCGATTTTAAAAGCAGCATAAAACTTTGGAAAATCTTTTCCCCCACAGCAGTGAACTAAACCAATTAACCATGATTTTCCTAATTAATTCTAAGAGCTGACTTCTATAAGTTGGCTGCATTGCAATACTTTTATATTTCACATTAGACGATTTCAAAGCTCTGCTTTTATGGCTTGGATCAAGCCAGTCCCCTTAAGTTTTTTTTGATGGTTCCATGTCTGTTCAGTAAAACTCTGACACCAGGGCAACCATCCAGAGGAAAGAAAGCAGAAGATAACACACATAGCAGAATCGCTAATGAACACAGTGAACAAAGGGAGTGATTATCTTGCTCACTTTATAAAGAGTTTCCCTGCAAATGCGGAATGTAAGCTTAACAGGAGGCAAAGGTGTTCTTTGTGGTGGGTGGGGTGGCAATAAAGGTGTCCAACCCCCGCTCTTACAAATGGACAGAATCAATATTCAGCAACAGCTAGCAGAGAATTCAGGCCAAACGTGGGAGGCGAGCAACCTCTCTTAAAGACCGACTTGGTTTTTCTTCGTAAACAAGCCAGTTCTGGGTTTCAGGTATATGATTTTGACTACCATTTCTGCAACAAAATTATATTTTTCAACAGAGTGGGTCTTTAAAAAAATATAAAACACTTTATTTTATTTATTTAAATTTCTGTGCCCCCCATCATTCTAGCAAGAGGTTCTGAGCAACTTAAAGAACAAGATATTTATTTATTACAGAAATAAAACATTAAATCATCAGACGTTAAAAGTTAAAACAGTACAGTTAATATTAAAAGAGATGAAAAGAGCCAATGTGTAGACAGGATGGAGGTAGGTTTTTCTACTCATCTACGAGCCACCTCCAAAATGGGATACCCCCATGAAAATGAGTCGGTTTGACAAATTAAAACAAATACACATGATCCTTATCTGACAATTCCATATTAATTAATATGTACACTTTTAATATTTTTATTTCAAACTCTATGCATACATCAGTACTACGTGACATTCATCTAATTTTTTCTTATTTGCAATGGCAACCGAAAATAATACTTTTCTAGTTTTGCTAATAAACATGTATTCTGCCTTTCCCTTTTGATTTCATGTCAGCTTGATTATTTACACAGACTCAAAGCAAGTCCCCCCCCCCCCCAGTTCACCTAGATATGAGGCAGCTAAGTCATGGAATTTTCTTATAACCCTTAACAAACACACATACACACACACACATACACAGACACCTATTTCATCAGAGGAGATATAAATAATTTATATGTACCTTCCTTTGACTTGTGCATTTCCTCCAAAGTTGTCTGGGCACAGTAGACCTCACGGATCTGTATCCCACCTCCACAGAGTGCTGTATGTTTATCAAGGCGAGGGTCCTGCCTTTCCAGTAGGAGAGAAACATCACACTCCTTCCATTCAGAGGTTTTCCATGAATATCTTGGAAATGAGAATAAGGAATAGAAAACATTTATGTAAAGTCTATTTGCAAAGAGATCCATTTAACAATTTTGCAAATAAAAGAACTGAAAGACTAGATGTTATTTTTGAAACATAAATTCCATCTGTTTAGATGAATTTACTTCATCTACATTCCCTCAGGAATGTTCTGAATATCTTGGAATTTCCTAAATTGAAAGAAACCAACAAGAAGGGAAAAACACATGAGAGGAAAATACCCCAGTAAATATCAGGAACCAAAGTTTAAAGTATTATTTAAAATAATAAAAACTATTTCAACGACAGAGAAAAGCAAGAAGGACTATGTGTTTCATTTCATTAAATATGACATAGCACCAACTGGCCATTCTGCACTGTGGCAGGACTGGGCCCTGGTCACCTCCTTCCATGGCCATTTCATTCATCCTGGGCTGCTGGACTGGTGAAAAGTTATACTTTTTTTCCTTTTTCTATTGTTGGAAGAAATATCCATCTGGGTTCAGTTCCAAGTGGGGAAGAAAGACACTGGAAACACGGTGACTGCTTGGAAAGATGGTGTATTGATGAACAGGATGGCTCTGCCGGGTCCCAGCAAACTAAGTCTTCTAGTGAGACAACCAACCTGCCAGCAGTTTTCGGATCAAAAAAAGAGATCCAGGAGGACTCTGGTTCCCTATCCTGTAGGGATTCTCCTGCCTAGCAGTTTTTAGACCAAAAATGGGTCTGGGAGGACTCCACTGCTCCCTGCAGTGAGTACGGACACCTCCTGTTACCAGCTTTTCCTTGCTCACAGTTTTCAGGCTCAGGAGAGTCTGGAAGGACCTCTGCTTCCTTCCAGAGGTAAGGGCCCCTTTATCTCATAGGCTTTGTATCACATTTTCCAAATTCAAAAATTATTATTGTTATTTTTTAAAATATCTCTTAAAATCAAAGTCTAAACATTTCATTATTATATAAAACATTACTCCATTCTTTTATAAACCAAGTTGTAAGATTCCTCTGATATCTAATACTTGGTAAATATCATTTGTAACCTTTGTAATATAAATCGACATAATTTCATAAAGTTGTTTCATTTACCTCTAAAACTTATTAAATCATTTATAAGTTAATCATATTTTTAATTTATACAGTTTTTCCAAAAAGAAAACCCCCCCAAAAACTTTAATTCTACATAAGCTTTCCATCTATATATAGTTACAGTAAGTTTGAGTATTAATGAATATAATACATTACAATTCATTTCTAAGTAATTCATTTCAATTGTAATTCATTTTAGCATTATAAACCATCTCAATTAACATTCCCATATTAATCATAATACTAATACCTTATTTGAAAATATAATAAAGTATAATTATTTTAACTTCTATAACTCTCTAATCCTTCAACCTTTAATAATATATTCCTATCATTTTACTTTTCCCCCTCTAGCTTAACTCACTATAACCTCCTAACCATTAGCCCTTGTCCTTTTCAAGGCATTCAACAGTAATCTTTTAATCTTACTCCCATGATTCCCATTTTGTTCTATGTCTCTACTTTGCTGTTTCATCAATAGGTGGAATCCATCTAATCCATCCATCAGAAAAATCTGTCAGCAGCTTCATACTCTCGCTTCCATTTTCAAGTTAGTTACAAGAATTATCTTGACCACGATCTTTCAATTTCTTTACCCTTGCATGGAAGATGCTCCACCCTCATAACAGTCAAAAACAGTAAAAAATGTTATCTTTTTAATCCAATATTTTCTTCTCCCAGCTCATCTGCCGCTAGCAAATTTTGGAGCCATTTTCAGTGGTAAAGCTTCCTGGGGTCACTTCAATATGAAAGGAATCTTTCTCACCCGCTATCAGCTCCGTTTGCTTCACACTGTCCTCCACCTTTCTTCAGCATACATCTTATGCCCAGAATGGCTTTGGCTTCATGGCAGCCATAAAGCTGCCACTTTGTCTGCTGTCACTTCAGGGATGTCTGACCAGAGGGGGGAGATGTAGCTCCGCTCGACCTGTCAGAGTGTTCCCCCTTGCTTTGCCACCTATCCAGGGTGGCTTAAGCTCCTTGGGGAGCCCTCAGGTGGGGAAGTCTGGAGTGGATCCACAGAGGTAGTGGACTGGGCCTCTAGCTCCACCAAAGTCCAAACTGGAAGTTAAATATTTAGGAATCCAACTAACGACAAGGTGTGTAACAATTACAGAAGATGATTATTATAAATTGGCACAACAAATTAAAACAGATTTGGAGAAGTGGAAAAATCTACAATTATCATTGACGGGAAGAGTAGCCACCATAAACATGAATATCCTGCCAAGATATTCAAATAGATGGCATATTTATTCCAAACAATACCAATAAAACTGGAGAAAAATAAATTTTATCGGATTATGATCTGCCCATGTGCTTGTTTCAATATTTATTTCTTGTATGTTAGGCATTAAGTCTTCTGATATCCACATCAAATCTATTCTACACCAAGACATATGTCTATTTAAGTGAAATATATATTGATTTTTCTCGGGGTGTGTTTCTTGCCATCCATCTTTTTTTTTTAATCCCATTTATATGGCACCCTTCTCTGGAGACTCAGAGTGGCTTACAATCTGTGAAGCACAAATCAATGTGCTTAGCAATAGCTTTCATTCTTTATATATGCCTGTTTATTATTAGTGGCATTTTTACAAGGTCAGCTTATTGCTCCCAACAATCTGGGTCCTCAATTTACCTACCTCGGAAGGATGGGAGGCTGAGTCTACCTTGAATATCTAGTTCTTCCACCATTGTAAAAAAGACTTTTAGAAGTGTTTTCCTAACTTTTTAATTTATTGTTCTAGTTTTATAGTCCAATTTTGTGTCTACAATTGCATTGAAGTCTCCTACTATGCATATATTTTCATATTCTAATTCTATTATTTTCTTGTGTAGCTTTCTGTAAAAATCCTCTTGATTATTGTTTGGTGCATATATTGCCACTAAAGGCATCTGTTTGCAACTCAGCATTATCTCCTCCATCAAAATTCTGCCTTCCTCATCTGTAAAGATTTGTTTAGCGATTATTAATGTATAGTGCTACTCCCCTCTTATATTGTTGTGCAAGAGAAGTATGTAACTTCCCAATTTTAGGATATTCCAATATTTTATTGTGTTGCTTTCTAATATGCACTTCTTGTAGATGGGTTATATCCAATTTTAATTTTTCTAGTTTACTAAAAGTCCTTTTCCTTTTTATTGCCAAATTCAGTCCATTTATATTACTTGACATTAGTTTTATTTCTTTTCCCATGGTTTTATTTATAAATGGGTTTTACTGTTCTATTGCTTTTATCTCCCTCATTTCTTTCGGCTTGGGTGAAATATTTAGAGTGCATACTAGATATGTGATAAGAAATAAGTTGCCCAGAGACGTCCATGTGAGATTTATTAAGAAAGCAGTAAGAACAGAGATTCTGCAGAAAGTAAGAGATGACCCCTTAAAGTATAAAGAGAAAGAAATAACAGTTCTAAAACAAATTCCAAGAGGAGTTAGAGAATTAAGAAAGGGCTATCAGTTCTTGACAAAACAGCTAATCAAAATTTAAATAGCTAACACCAGAGGGAATTTTAGTTTCTTGGCAGAAACAAAGATACAGATTAGACACAATAGAGAAGGCAGAGCTATTTTACAATGATTACTTGAAACCAGAGGAGGAAGTGAAAATGGGGGAGAAAAGGGAGGACAGACAGCAAGGAGAACCCCTAGAAAAGAGGCAGATGCAACAAAAAGAAGCCATAAGAGACTTGGAGGAGGCAGCCATGAAAGTTTTTTTTTTCCCTATCTTTACTGTAAAACCATGGATACTTCTTTTGACTGGGATGGTATAAGGCTTCTGCTTTGAGCTCTGAGGTCACTTCCAGTCCTATGATTCCATGTTCTATGTGGAGTTTTTTCCCCTATTTCTTCCTCGCTGGGTGAACTTGAAAAGAGTTCCACCCTTCACAGGAAGAATAATAAATAGCAGTGTACGGGCAGACATGGAAGCTTTCAAGAACAAAGAGCTAGACAAGGCTCATGACAAAGGTCTTCAATGAAACCACAGAAGACGGCCCTAAAAGATTTGCCTACAGAAAAAATTACAGTTCTAAAAGATTTTCTCCCAGCCCATTACTATGAATTGCCCTCAATTCTGTGATTCCTTTTAGACTTTGCGGTCTTCAACCTGTTTTATATAAAGGGGGTATGGTAAGCCACTGAAAGCAGTTTCAATTGGAGTAGCATATAAACTACTTCCAACTAAATATTCCAATTAAAAGGAGGGTGGGGAAACAGCTTTAGGCCATTGTGGATTGGAGTATCATACTGGACCAACAAACAAGACTTCATATTGGTTGGAATGGATACTTTTGGTGCGTTTGCTAAATTCTCCCTTTAGCTGCATGGTACTAGATCAGTAGGGTAATACGTAGATTTTGAAAAATACCAAAAAGGTGGCTTAGAAACATACTATAAATATCCACTTCTTATTTTGGAGCTTGTTTTCCTCCGTGGTAAGTTCATCAATTAAGATGGACTGGCTTGAATTTGATACTTATTTGCATTTTGTCTTCTCCCAGGAGATTCCAATTTTACCCAATGTGTAATGTGGCTGGGATTGTCTATGTATGTGTATCATGGAGAGAGTAAGTGTGAATGAGC
>JANHFR010002715.1:494729-507693 GCA_032468015.1 Mimophis mahfalensis | reverse complement strand
GGGGCGATTGCGGGGCGCCCATCCAAGCGTTTTAAGCTCGGCCTCTGTTGTCTTGGGAGCCTTCGGGGCTAACCCGCTTCATGTCGCTGCCGCGGCGGAACTAAAAGTCAAGGAAAAGCACTTGGTCGCCTCTCTCCCGAACCAGAGCCAGGGCAAGCAAGCCCCGCGGCCGTTTGCACACGTGCGCGATCCTATTTCCCCGGGGGACGGGCCTGAGGAAGAAGGAGCCGCGCAAGCAAGGCGGGTGGCTCGGCTGGTGCATTGTTCCAACTTCAGGGTGGGGCTTGTCATTGCAAGCTCTGGGCTGACCCTGCCTGGGAGCAGCTGTAGCTGCAAGCCAGGAGAGAGAGGGAATGTGCGCGTTGCAACGCGTGTTAGTGTCAGGGAGGGATGCCTGTCGCTGCCTTCTCTGACCCAGGGTGGGCTTCCTTCCGCAAAAGCGCCGCGCTCGCTCTCCAGAGGGGCTAGGAGGAGGAGGAGGAGCGGGACCGCCGGCTAAGCAACGCGGCCTTAGCCGGGACTAACGGCCCCCGCCGACCGGCCCTCGCTTTTGTCTTCTGGGAAGGCGGAGGAGGAAGAAGCCCGGCGAACGCTCCCTCGCTCGCGGCCGGGCTTTGGTCCCGCCTTTCCCGCTCCAGCAAAACGGCGCCGCGGGCCGGCCCCCTCGCTGGGCTGGCAGGCGCAAAACGGCCGCGCTCGGCCCAGGTGAGTTGTGCTTTGCTCGGCCGGGCGCTCCCCGGGAATTGCAGCAGACGGAGAGAGAGAGGGGGAGCCTGAGGCAGGGGCAGAGCAGGCCCGGCCTTGCGGCCTGAGCGGGCTTTGTTTCCCGCCGCTTGGGTGGCTTCGCCGGGGCTGGCTGCTGCTCCCTCCCGAGGCTGGCGAGGTAAAACCGCCCTGGGTGGGAGTCTCCTGGGAATGAGTGGGAGAGGCTGCCGCATCTTCACCTAAATCAGAGTGGTTTTGTGTGTGTGTGTGTGTGAGAGAGAGAGAGAGAGAGAGAGAATATGAATTCATAAAATCCCTCCCCCCTTCAGCCATTCTTCCTCTTTCCTTCAACCTGGCATTTCTGCCACTGCATGTTGTGTCGTTTTTTATTGTGGCGGAGGCTCTTTTCTTTAACGTGGCTTTCCTCCGTCTTTTTTTGAGGCGAGCGGAGGTTTTGCCTTAAGCAAGAATTGCATTAAAGACCAGAAGCAACAGGTATTTCCTTATTTGCCTATTGGATGGGTTTTATAACAGCTTTACAACGTGGAGTAACGTACACGCACCCAGCCGCTGGTAGGGAAGAGTCAGCGCTGCCGCTTTCTTCCGTTGCTTCTCCCGTTTCCTTTGTGTTGTTGACATTTTGCAACCTCCAGCCCTGAGCAAAAAGAATGAGTGGTTGAAGGCACCAATCTCTCTCTCTCTGGACATCTTTCTATCCCAAAGACATACCATTTCCCTAGTTTTGACCACTTTCTGTGTTACTTGCTTATCTAGACTTTAAGCATTTTTAAAAGCCTGAAACAAAGGGCTTATGATTCTGAGAAGGAAGAAAACTATTGATTTTTTTCCCTCTGAGGATAAAAAGCCAACTGCTTTGAGATGAGTACACACAGCTTCACCTGAACACTTCACTCTGACTTTTTAGTGTTACTGTAGTAAAATTGTCATCTTGCCATTTTAAATGTATGGCAGCTAAAGTATGACCAAAGTGATGGGTTCCAGTCGGGTTGGTCCATTGTTTGACACAGTGTTGCTTCTACCTAGAGAAAGGTGGCCAGCTGACAGAAGCTGCATAATTTAAAGATTTCCTTAAAAGCATTTCCAAACCATTGTTTGGGAAATAGAAAGGAGGAGTTACTTTAAAAAGAAAGTCTGGAACCTTTCCATAGCAAATGGCAAAAATCAGGTAATGTATTTTTTCTGTGGCTTTACTGCAAAGCACTAATTGATTGCAGTTATTTGCATATGAAGAAATTGTGACATTTAAGTATTATTGTTTGTAGATACTGTCTTGAGCCAGTATTACAACTGAGCACTGATTTCTTTCTCCCTTTCTTACCCTGTGATAAAAAAACCACCAGAGATAGATAACAATTCCTAGAGATACTTGCCATGTTCTTTCATCACCATGGTGATGCTTTTATTTTATTTTTTTGAGCGAAATGTATTTTTCCAGTTTATGTCCACTTTATTGGGCATAATATTTTTTATTGATCCACTGTCAGGAAGAAGGATTATAATTTAAAACTGGGATTCTTTCAGTGGCTGGCATTTTTTAAAATTGAATTGAATTTTCTTTCTGTTCTCCACACTCATGTTCCTGTACCAAATAATATCTGTGGAGTCATTGGTATTAAGTGTATATGTTTGAAACAGTGCAGGAAATCTTGAAAAATTGCAAATTTCTCTCCCCTCTGTGGCATTAGGCCTTAGTATTTGATTTGCGCGATAAAACTTGGTTACAATCCCATGAAAATTTTCTATAGATTTTGACCTTCTAATGTGTAGATGCATTTGGAAGTGCTTCATGGAGAAAATTGCTTAATAAAAAATATTTCTGTCAAAACAGAATAACATCAAAGGCTGTTACTCTGGTGAAGATCATTCCTCCTTTTTAATTTTGCAGAGTGATATTTGAGGTTAAAGTTGTTATTTTTTAAAAAACAATGAAAAGAATTTTCTCAAGTAATACAAATCAAATTGTATAGATTTGTGTTTCTTATTTACTGAGTTATAGAAGGGGGAGGAAAATGAACAAGGACAATTTTGCAACTGGCAGAAGAATGTAGTAGTAGTTGCCCAAGTATAGAAATAATAGAATTTGGAATTTTATTACAGGACAGTTTAAAAAAAACAGTACTTCTGGGTAAGTTATAGAATTATTCAACAATTTGCATTCCTCCAATTTTTCTAGAATCTTAGCAGTATTTTTATTTTTAACGCTGATGCAACTTAGCTCAGTAGATTTCCCTGGCATTCCTCTTGGAACTACAGGATTAAGGGTGGAATAAAGAATCAGTTAAGTACATCAAATTTAGTTTGGAGAGTTTTTTTTAATCAATTACTGTTACCTGTATTTTAGTGTACAATTTAGGCCTTGGGTACGGAATAGAATGTTTAGAAAAAGTAGAAAGATGTATAGGTCGATGACACTTAATCCATTGCTAGTTGGTTTATCCTTGACTTCTGACTTCTATATTTGGCATTGTTCGCTTCTATGAAAATACTATAATGGGATTGTTAATTTTATATAAAATATTTATATGCATACCTAAAGAATAAGAAACTGAATTGTATTATGCTATGTACATTTTTATCAAGAAATCAATCTTGCGGGGGGGGGGGTGTCATGGGGATTTGGTTTAAGACACAAGCTACCAATGTGTTTAATACCTGTTGAGGTCCTCAGCTTGAAATATGTTTGGAGTTGATACTTGATCAAAAAAAAGTTTCCTGCACAATGAAGTCTTCCTGGCACAGTATAACATATTTCAAAAGCCACCACTGTTATTACTGCTCCCCTTTCCTTCCTTTAGAAACTTATAGTCTGAAAACAATTCAGTTACATACGGAGTCCCATAGGACTGGCTACTGTATATTGTTCCTGATTAAAAGATCCATGTTCTATTTTGAGTTTATTCTATTTGCAACACTACAACAGATGCAGGCTTAGCTATTAACCAGTTCAAGTGCTACTTCTGTGTAAAACTCACTGGGTTATCCTCAAGATTGGGGTACAAGACCACATTTAAATCCATGTTCTGCGTGTAGCATTGAAACACCACCAGGCGCACATCATTACTCAAGTCATTTTTTATTGCGTCTGAACATGGCTTGAAGAAATAGTTGTTTGGATGTGGTAACAGAATAATTGAAACCTATAAGAGCTATGCTTTAATTAAGAGCAAAAGTTCAAATCTAGCGCGGTTTAGGAAAGATTAGGAAAATTATTTTTCCTCAAAATAAATTAGAGAAGTCTAACCTAGAGATGTGAAAAGAAATGAGAAATTTTAGAAAAAAATAATGATGAAATCCAGTAAAGTTGAAATATTGCATCTATTTCAATTTTCCCATTTTTTTCCTGAACCCCTCCTTCGAACATTTTCAGTAATGTTAGCCTACCCTGTTCTGAGTTGAAATCCTCTGCAAAATTTAATCCTGGTTTGCTATTACAAAGCTTATCCATATTGCAAATGGCCACACCAGCCACACTAAGTGGGGGAGGAATTTTTAAAAATATTTTGGCAATACAGCAATATGTCTTGCATTGGAATGTGGGGGGGTGGGGGAGAGAGATATTGGATCCAGATCTGTCCATAAATACAATGAGCCTTGTGATTAGATCATCAGTGTTTTTCGGACTCTGGTGCAACTCAACCGGTGTAACAACCGGTTTGCTTTGTGTGCGCTATGTGCACAGCCACTGTGATGAAAAATAGCGGAGGCACGGCAATCCGCTCTGTTGCGCCGATCAGCCGGACTTGAATAGAAGGAAATAAAGATCAGAATGGCACTTGGGTGGATGGGAGGTCCAACTCTTCGCTGACTCGTTGGCAACAGAACGGGTTCACCTGAACCAGCCCAAATGGAACTACCAGTTCTCCCAAACCCAGTCAAACCAGTAGAAACCCACCCCTGCAGGGACATGTTTTAAAGCTTAAATCTGTTATATGACCCCTGTTATATAGCAGTGTTCCATCTGAATGAAAAAAAAAATCTGGTTCTATTTTTTCTTTTAAATATTCTTTTAATTTCAAAAGGGAAAGGCAATTATGCTGCAGAAAAAGATTCTTCAAGTAAACCTCCTGAATTTTATTTGAGTTATGAGCCATGGTGGTGCACTGGATAGAATGCAGTGTTGCAGCCTAATTCTGCTGACTGCCAGCAGTTCAATTTCACCTGCTCAAGGTTGATTCAGCCTTCCAACCCTCTGAGGATGTAAAATGCAGATTGTTAGGGGCAATATGCTGACTCTTTAAACCAAGTAGAGGGCTGTAAAGTACTATGAAGCAGTATATAATTCTTAAGTGCTATTGCTATTGCTATTTGCACAGAAAAAAAAATGCAGTAATGAGTTAGGAGGGGACCATTTCTATTTGGAGAAAATGGTGGGATTCAACTGTACCAGTTGATGTGGAAGTAAATGAGTGTTTTTTTTAAAAAACAACAACTAATATTGCCCATAATAGCAACTATTTGTTATCAATTCCTTAGAATGTTTCAGATTTCTTTTGGTACACTAGCCACAAAAGATGCGGGAATCCTGCTTTAAATGTCCACTTTTAAAACCATTTTCCATTGTCTTATGACCTAGGGTAAATGAGCAACTTCTTGAATAAATGTAGTCTTAAAAGTAATTGTCAGATTTCGGTATTGTTTTTCATTCCTCCTTCTCTAATTCAAAGTTTTGTACCTCCAGCAGAATAAATTCAGTTTGTGATATCTGGTTCTCTTTGATTTTCCACTATTAAATGTAATAATGTACAGGTAATCTTTGACTTACTGAAGCAAAGTCATTGTGGTTGTAAGGTGAGGCACCGAGTGACTGGACAAGATTTTACAACCATTTCTTTTATGATAATCATAAAGTCTGTCACTGCACTTTAAGTGAATCACATGGTCATTGAGCAAATGCAGCATATCCAGTGGGCTTTTTCTGCTGGAAAACAGCAAAACAAAAAACAAATCATAGTTATGTGACTGCGGGCTATATACAACTGGTTGTAAATGCAAGCTGGTTGCCAAGTGCCTGTAATACAGTCATGTGACTGTGGACTGTGGTAGGGTAGGTGTAACTTTGAGAATGGGTTGTAAATAGGTGTTTTTTTTCTAAGTCTGTACAGTGGTTAAGCACAGTCACAAATCAAGGGCTACTTGTACTAATGTACCAGTCATTGTATTGTGGAACATGTTCCTACTTTGATTAATTTATTTTTAATCGTATGGTCTGAAAGAAGTAAACGTCTTTCTAAAGAATATGTGATAAACTGCCAATAGAAAATTCCAAGTTCTAATTTATATTCACAGGACTTGAAAAGTTGAGTCAGACCTCAAGCCTGTTTTGTTACTGGATTCCTGATGTCTTTGGAAATTGCCACAAACATAGTAAGTAGGCTCATTCAGTTTCTAAATATTTAGCAGGCATGGATATATGATTTATTTTTGCCAGTTGTCAAAGTGCTTTATGTTTATATAGACAAGTCTGTTGACATCGGTGTTACTTATAGACCATATAATTAATAGCCAAAATTAAAGTATGTTTACCAAGATCAGTTTCTCTATGTTCACTATAATCCTGGAAAATTGAATCTGATATTGTGTTTTTATACCTAATAATGTAAACAATATAATTAATACAATAGTACTAGTAAGTACAATGGAGGCAGGGAATGTGTTCACTTTGGGGCCTGCAGGAACAGAACCATTGGCCAGATCTTTAGTCTTTTTAAAGTCTTAGGGCTGTGGTCTGCCTAAAATAAGATGGAGAGTTAATTCCCAGTGTAGATTTCAGAACCATGTAAATTGTATTTTTTTATTATTATTATTTTCAGTTAACTTGGAGAAACACACAATGTGAAAAGTATTCTTGATACAAGAAACTAGTAAAATCAAATGAATGAAACTCGATTAAACGATTTAATTATAACAGGCTTTGAAAAATTCAACTGAAGGTTGTGACTTTTTTTGTTGAGGTCCTATAGGCATCAAATAAATATGGGATGTTGTCTTCTGCTTTTAGGTGAGAAGATGAGCAGCTACAGTTCAGAAAAACTGAAGTTTGAAACATTTTCTGACAAAACTAGGGAGAGAGAACTTGCATTGATTAAGATAAAAAGACATGAAGGTATGATGCGGTTAAACAGATGAGTAATTGCTCAGAGGAGAGATGATACCCGAATTTGAAAATCTTTTGGATATGGGTAGATAGTGATACTATATAAAACTTATTACTGGCAGTGAAATCTGACAAAGTGGTTTCTGGTCAAGTTATGACTGTTTTGTTTGTTCAGAAATGATGTAATATTATTTCAGGGCTATTAAAAAGTGGCTGCCACTACCCTGATAATTTCATATTTTTATATTGAGAATGTGTCATATTCTTTTCCTAGCATCATAATATCTTGGATTGTCATATTGTGTCATTTACTGGGGATTAGTGGATTATGAACATTTAGAATTTAAATTGACAATTCTATTATATAAAGAAGTATTGCAAGAAACAGGCGTTTCTGTTTAAATCAGTGAATATCTCTCGAACACTTCAAGTACAAAATGATTCAGGCTCTTTTGTTTGCTTACCATATCTCCTTTTCCTTCAGCTGTATCACTTAAATATGATTAAATTTGATACAATCACTTATTATGAGCCAGCAGTGTGTGGCAGCAGCCAAAGAAGCTAATATAGTCTTTGGTTATATAAACAAGCATAGGATCAAAATCATGTGACATATTAGTACTGCTTCCAGTACCTCAGTGGGACCACTACCTGGAATACTGCATCCTGTTTTGGTCACCACATTAGAAAAAAAATATTGAAGCTTTGGAAAAAGTGCAGAGAAGAGAAACTAGGATGATTAAAGGCCTGGAGACTAAAACATATGAAGAGCGGTTTCAGAATTTGGGTTTGATTCGTCGAGAGAGAAAAAAGGACTAGGAGGTGACATGATAGCAGTATTCCAGTATTTGAAGGCTGCCACAAAGAAGAGACTTGTTTTTCAAAGAACCAGAAAGCAAAACAAGAAACAGTGGATGGAAACTAATCAAGGAGAAAAGCAACCTGGAATTAAGGAGAAACTTCCTAACAGTGAGGACAGTCAACTAGTGGAACAGCTTTCCTTCAGAAGTTGTAGGTGCTTCAGGTTTTTAAGAGGTTTTTAGGAAGAGACTGGATAGCCACTTACCTGAAATTGTATAGGGTTTCCTGCTTGAGCAGGGAATTGGATTAGAAAACCTTCAAGATCCCTTCCAATTCTATTCTGATTGATTGACTGTATTTTTCTTCTCTGATCCCTCCCCACCTAGCATTTCTCTTAGATTTGTAATTCTATACTATAGCTGCATTGGGAACCCAAAGAGCAAGGCCTCTCCCCAGCCTCTGGTCATTGGAAGATTCTGCAGCGAGTGCCCTGGGCCTGCTTCTCTTACTCCATTGCTGGCTGAATCAGAAACTCCACCAGGGTACGCCTCCTCCTCTGGCGAAGAGAAACCCAGATATTTATCTTTAAATCCTTTTAAAGGGTGACTCACACATAGGTGTAACTAATTTTGTTTTATTTATTTATTTGTGACATCTCTATGCCGCTCCATCTTCACCAGAAGCTTACAAAATAAAAAACAAACATTCAAAATATAATAAAATAACAAAAATAATATAGTGATAGTGGCAATAGGGACAACACCTCATCACAGAAAGTAGTAGTCGCCACAATCATTCCGCAAAGGTTTCTGGAACAGTTATCTGATGCCACTGGTGAGGGGGCTATGCCAATCTCTACTGGGGCTGTCCCATAATGGAAGTGCCATGATGGAAAAACATCTGGATATCAAGCTACGTAGGGCTTCATTCCTCAAAACTACCGTAATACTTTGAATTGCACCCAGAAACCTGGCAACAATGCAAAGCTTGCAAGATAGATGTTGTACCAGCTGTTTATTCCAGGTGGTCTTCAAAGGGAGCAGTCAGAGTGATGGTGAAAGTATGGGTTACTGTGTCAAGATGCTCTTACTCCAGAAAGGACCATTACTTGTGTCCTAGAAAAGCTAAGAAAGCCTGTTCTAGTCATGGTCTTTACCTGCCAATCTAGCTGGATTCCTTTCCTCCCCCTCAGAAGACCACACAAACTGGTAGAAAACTGCCATGAACAAACAGTATTTCCATTTTGCTTGGGTTCAGTTTTAGCCTGGTTAACCAGACTTCAGCATCCATGGGACCAGAACAGGCAAAGAGCTTGAAATAACTGAAATTGCTATAAAGCCTGGGGGATTTATCAACTTGACAGCCAGATTAAGCAGCGTGAAGAGCGATCAAATTGGGCTGTAGGGTGACTGGTACACCAGAAGTATGCTCAGCTCATCTTGACAGCCTGATTCAACATGCAGGCACTTACACGTTGTCACAAAAGCAGTACCCTGGTTGTACAGGTAATCCTTGCATAACTGATCTGTTTAGCAAACATTCAAAGTTACATCGGCATTGAAAAAGTAACTTTACAACTGGTTCTTACATTTTTAACCATCACAGCATACCTACAATCACATGATTGGAATTTGTGTGCCTTGCATCATGCGGGTACTTACAAATTTACAGCATCTCACAACCACATGGTCACCCTTTGCCTGCTTCACGACCAGACTCTAGAAAGCAAAATCAGTGGAGAAGCTGGCAGTAAAATCATATCATAGCCATGTGGTGACTTACTCTATGACTGTGGGTAACTTGATTCACAATGGCAGAAGAAGTGAGGTCATATGTCCTATTCCAGTCATATGATGTCTTGCTTAACAACTGTGTTGCTTAATGATGAAATGGCTGGTCCAAATTGTGGTGGTTGAACAAGGGTTACCTGTACAATCTGTCTCATAAGATCAATGGCTATTTGTTCCTCTGGCCAGTCTTGTGCTAAACAATAAACCATGATTTGTATTCTCTACTGGTTGGATTTTGTGGTTGAAACCAGTGAACTAACCTTATGATACTTTAGTATGATGTATGAATACTGTCATTATGCAAGCCTAAATCAATTAATGGACTTGTTTTAAGATTAAGATATTGCTCTTCATTCCTTGGAAAGAAGTTAATAATAGGTTGTAGATAAAGAGTATCCTAAAGTTGGAAAATAACTTGAAAATCCATGTTCATGAGTTAGTGGTGAAGAGAAATGTCAAACAGCTGGTTTGTGCCACTTTTAGGAGCAGACTCATAAAATTCAGTTATGTAGTATACTTAAACTTATAAAACCGAGCATATTTAGTACATTTAGTTCAGAGAGGCTTCTGACATGATTGTTCTTCCACCCACTTAAATTATAGTATTAACTAATAATTTCATAAATAATATAAAACTGAGAATTTTTGAGCATGAAGAACTACTGTGCTCTTCTCACTTACTCCAGAATTTTCTTTTGTATTATTGAGTGTTTATATGAATAAGTACAAAGAAACAGGTTGTAGCAAGAAGGTCTGAGGGAAGATGTAGATGGAAATAATACACCTGGCTGGAAGCCAGAAAGATAGGTTGTAACAGTGACCTTTTTTTAATGCTATGTCTTTGTCCTTAAACTTGTACAACTAAGTTATAATTTGAATCAATCCTTTAAGTAGATTAATACACATAGCTTTCAGGAGGCGATTACTATACCAAAATTATGATTGTAGGAAATTATCATCTGTGTCACAACAGACTGCCTGCTGAAATGCCCTTGTCCTAAATTATCATTTTATGTGACTTTGGTGGCACTCCTTTACTGTCCTGTTTCCTTTCCTTTTGCCCTTTGTGTAAACAGTTTCTTTTTATGATGGATATATTTATCTTGGTGTAGGACTGCAAATTAAGCTGCTCAGTGTAAAGCTAAATCAACATGCATTTCAGGATTTTTTTTGTCAGGACTTTATCTTGAAAATGGTGCTCTCTGATGGAAGTAATGTTTAGTTTGGGTTTTTATATTTCTGGAGTAAAAAGAGCACGAGAAAGCAGTCTTAGAGAATTCTTCTTTATTTCTTTGTCTGTGTTTGGCACAAGTATCTGTGGTTTTTAAAAGCATAGGGCTTAACATCATTATGTGAACCAAATTTTAGGAATCTAGTGCTTTTATTGATACACTTCATTAAGAATGCCAGATGAAAAACATGTACATGATAAATGTATAAATTCATTTTCATAAATGATAAATGAATCTATTTTACAATCAGCAAATGAACTACAACTACATCCAGTCTGTAAATATTTTTTAAATAATGAACTTCTCCCCCTTCTCTCTAATATCTATCTACACATTTACATTTATCTCAACCTGCAAAAAGAGACACGCATATAATTGGTTTTGCAATTCCACCTAAGTAATTATTTCAAATCTAATGGAAAAAGTTTTTAAAAAATAGTTCTGGAGTGTAACATCTGATGTATATAAGCATAATATATTTATATGATATAGTTCTGCAGTTTTGCTAATTAAGTCATACATAATGATAACTTGCCAGGTTTCACATGAAAAAAGAGCATGGCCTGTTTTCTTAGGAAAAGTCCAATTAATTCATTTTAAAAATAGACAGGCATACTTTCTCTACTTTTTATATATCTCTTAATGCTTTCTTTCAAGGCAAAATAGGGCTAATGCTCTTTTTGAATTAAGATTCTAGTATTCAGTTATCTTAAAATAAAATTTTAAAAATACATTGATTTCATCTTTTTTAAAAAGATGGAAAAGATGCAGACTGCAGTGATCTATTTATGATGTACCTTTAAAACCACCACATAAAAAAGTCATTCAACATTTTTGACTCAGAACTTGAGAAAATTTTATCATGTTAATCGTGAAGTTTTAACATGAGTTTCGATTAGAAAAGTGTGAGTAAAAACAAGTTCTGTTTTTTGTACAAATAATAAATAAGCTGCAGTTGAAAACAGCAGGTGGATTTGTAAAATTAAAATGGCCTGAGGAATCTCAGTTTTTGAATATAGGAAATGTAATTCTGAAAAGCTTCTGGCAACCAAAATAATTGAATGTATTTTCTAGAATAGTTTATATTGTAAAGATAAAATTGATGGTGATACAATAATGTACCTCCTTTACATGGGGTAGATTAAGCAAATGTGCTAGTGTTTGATAAAATTGCTTTCCTAATACAGAAAAAAAAAGATAATGCTCAAACAGATGTTGCTCAGCCAGGCATGGTATCCGGGCATCTTTAACTTAAATTCTTCAGTTGTTACTTTTATAATTATATGGGAGGCATTCTTTATTGAATTTCAATATTTGTTTCTTGGATATGACTAGCTTTCAAGAATGTTGAACGTTTGTTCTTCTACTAGTCATAGTACCTTTTAGCCTTCATATTTTATCAGTGTATTTGTTCCTTATGAAAAGTGCATTGTATTCTAATGAAAAACTTCTAATTCTTTTTGAAAGGCTTTCATACCTGTTCTGCTAAGCACACATAATCAGACATTCAAAGAAAAATCGTAATTGCTTATGAACTGGAAGAAGAGTATTCTTTTATTCCAAGGGCAGAAATACCTGCTTTTCCTATCCTAATTCTCTAGAAAGAGAAATGGATTCTAAAGTCCTAAGCAATGAAAAATGGATGAGGAAAATACTTTATGTGTCTTGGGTTGGACTTTATTTATGCCTTATATGCTTCACTGTCCTTGTTTGAAGTTACATTTCACTGCTCTAAGATATAGATTTTAACACAAACTTAAAATAGAATAAAAAATTAGTTAACCAGTTCTCTTAATTAAGATTTATTAGGCTGGATCAGGATTAGTCTGAAACAGATCAAGCTGTGTTTGAAAATTCTGCATATCTAAAGATTTTGAAGTTGATTAATGAGTAAATGCAAATCAAATGAGGTGATTATTTGAACCCTATATCTGAAAAAATAATGTTAACATTACAAACATTGCAGTTTTGATATTTGTCAGATGTGTACAAATTAACATAATGGAAAAGTTTTTGTGGAATGATGGATATGTGTCTTTAAGTTGGGAACTAAGAAAAAATGCTTGTTCTGCAGACTTTTCTCTTTTTCTATCTGTATCAAAACTACAAGAACACATAAAGTTGTATGTACAGTGGTCCCTTGACTTACGAATTTAATCCGTTCCGAATGCACATTCGTAGGTTGAAAAGTTCGTAGGGCGAAAAGCGGTTTCCCATAGGAATGCATTGGAAACGGATTAATTTGTTCCTGAGCCTAGGAAAAAGACCCAGACACCCAGTTTTTTGTGCAAACCTCTTTATCAAGTGCACTTTAAAGGCAT
>JANHFR010002715.1:355273-365675 GCA_032468015.1 Mimophis mahfalensis | reverse complement strand
CAGAAGGATGGAAGGCTGAGTCAACCTTGAGCCTGGTGAGATTTGAACATGCCTTAATTATAGGCTAGCTGACTGCTGGGCTAAGTACTAACAGCCTGCTCCACCAAGGTCTCTTTTGGTGCCTCTTTCAAGTACTCATGCTTAAAGCAAGACTGCAGTATTAAATGCATGTGAGGATTTTTTACCTACCTTGAATCTGATTGATTGATGATTATGTTTTTGAGTCCTAGTGGCAACATAGACTGTCTCCATCATGAATGTTGGATTTCTCCTTCTCCTAATATGCTTCTGCACTTCTTTCATCTTTGAAGTTTAGATGGATATTTATCTATTATTTATCTATCATCTATCTATCACAGTGTTTCTCAACCTTGGCAGTTTGAACTCCCCAGCCAGTTGGGGAACTCTGGGAGTTGAAGTCCACGCAACTTTAAACTGCTAAGGTTGAGAAACACTGATCTATCATCTATCATCTCTATCATCTATCTATCTGTCTGTCTGTCTGTCTGTCTGTCTATCTATCTATCTATCTATCTATCTATCTATCTATCTATCTATCTATCTATCTGTCTACCATAATATATGGATTTGTTTAGTAGTTTGATCTATACTGATCCTAATGTAAATGAATTTGGTCTATCAATAAGTAGCAGCATTATTTCTAATTACTGAAAGCTAATCAGTATTGAGGCATAACATAAGAAGTCTAATGCCGTGGGTCTAAATTTGACCCTGTTTTTCACTTAGAAAGAGAAAAGTAAGAACAACTGTATTCTGTTGACATCCCTTTCTGAAACAATGAATTTCTGTTTTATGTACTTTCTCTCAAAACGGAAAAAAGAAGTTTAAAATCTTTAATAAGTACACTGACAACCTGTGAAAAGGATTTTTTTTTCTTTGCTGATTTGTGGTTCTATGTAAGGATTTCCTGTCCTCAGCCAAATAATCACGATTTCACATTTTAAATAAAAAAAGAATATTTGCCAAATGGAAAGTAAATTTCCGGTTGGTTCTGGTGTCCTACAAGAGCAACTTGCAACTACAATACTTCAGCCGATGATAAATGGATTGTGGTTATTATATATTCTCACATAAATAGAGAACTTTAAAGACATTTTTAAGTTGAAAATGAATGGTAATGCTCAAACAAGACTCACACATGTACTCCTTGTAAAGAATCTTTATTCTGGAACAAGGTAGAAAGAACATACAGTACATTGAGCATTTATTAAGAATGTTTTTCCAGCCAATCAGTCAATTTCATCTACTCTTATTACTTATATTCCCTAAAGTTAATGGAGAAACCTAATTGTTGCTGTCTTCCAAAAGTTAAATTGTTCATATACCCATTATACAGATAATAAATCTGGAATTCTATTTTTCTTTTTCTATCAGTATTATACTCATAATAGTAACTGCAATATTTACAACAGAACAAAGACAGAAATATCAAATCTGGTACAATTTAAGTACTTCCTACCATTTCATATGATTTACATTTATAAGATCATAGATGGTAACACAGTATACAGTATATGTAGGAAAAGGAAAGAAGAAATAAATTACATAAAATATAATACTATAGCAAACAGCTATTTGCCCATGTAGAAAATAAATTATTTGAATATTGACCGAACAGACTTACCGTTGCAAGTTGGATATAAATTTGTAATTCCAATGTTGCTGAATAGTTATTAGAACACGAAGAATATAACAAAAGAACCTGTACAACCAGTGAGTGCCATACCAACATTTAGAAAGGTAACATCCAAGCCCATTTTTTTCCTCTCAGGCAGACAATGTTAAGCAAGGATATTTAAAGACCGCAGAGCACATACATATACAGGTTTGCTTCTCTGTTATGGGGAGATGAATTGGGAGAATCAGATTCTCTGACAGCTGCTATTGTGTTGTTGTCTGGTTCCCACAATTCCCTCTGGCCTAAAATGGGGATTGATTGACAAGTATGCCTTAGTCCTGTCCTCTTGGCTCTTGCTTCAGGACACAGCTGCAATGTTGTTGGGGTTTTTTTATTTTGTTTTGTTTTTGTTTAACATGTTCTTTCTTCCTCTACATTTTTATTGGGTGCAGACCCTTCATATTCACTTTTGTTTCTGATTTTTGTTTCCTAATTTGACTAACCTTTTCACAAAACGTTGTGATGTCACCACTGTTTTCTATTTCAATAGCATAAATGCTTACCTCCCCGATCATGAGTGGCCCAGATGCTTTCTCAGCTCTGCCAGCAGCAAAAATATATGTCACCGTAGGAAAGCTCTAATAGATGCAAATCAATATCATAACAATTATAATAATTTAAAGATGTCCCTTTAAAATTTTTATTTTTAAAAAGTGACTTTCCATTTTGGCATATCTGGTAGAAAACTAGAAGCCATGGATTTAATTTCTTCCTTTAAATTTGTGGTTCTCAACCTGTGATCCACAGTCTCCTAGAGGCCACAATGTCATTACATGGGGTCCATGAAGGCTTGAAGAAATGTTTACATTTTGAGTTAAGTCTTGGGGTTCTGTGGCCACAAAAGGCAATTAAAGGGGGTCTGTGGTGAAGAAAAGGTTGAGAACCCCTGCTTTAAACCAATTAAATGCAACTTCGTAATCCATTGTTTGTGAGACAATATAGAGCAGCATAATTTTGCTGTAACTGCCATGTTCAAGAAGCAATTAATTCCATTCCAGATACCCCTATATGAAATTCATATGGGTATTACATTTGAGGGACTGTAGTTTAATCCCACAGGGTACTAAATGAGAACTAACCTCTGCCTTGTCATGTTTCAGAAACTAGAGCTGAATTGCGTGATAAAAAAAAAAGCTGGGAGCGGGGACATGTTTATATTTTAAAACTCTCTTTAAGACAGAAGGAGAGGAATGTAGAGAAGATACACTCCAAAGGCTGTTTGCAGATGGGGTATAAATCTTATGGAATGATTTGATCCAGAGGTGGTATTCAGCCAGTTCCGACAGGTTCTGTAAAACTGGTAGCAGCAATTTTGAGAACTGGCAAATACCACCTCTGATTTGCCAACACCAGCAAATACCACCTCTGATTGGCCAACAGCATAGCCATGTCCACTAAGCCACGCCCACAGAACCAGTAGTAAAAATACTTGAATCCCACCACTGATTTGATCCCATCTCTGGTAATCACTGGATGCTTATTGTGCTTAGGCCTTCCTTGTTCTTATGGCAGACATGAAGTTTTGTGCAAACAGAGAATTTGTGTTTCCAACCAATGAGTCATGGTAAAAAGCAGATGTGAGCTGCATTTGTCTTAGTAACAATGCTTACCTCCTCCGTGTAGGAGAGGATGGCAAATGAAGAGATCCTAAAAGAGAACTGTCATGTTGAGGTTATGACAGAGACTATGGTGGGTAGGTGAGAAAGTCACAGTTTTCTCTTTGGGGAGAAAAAGGGATGGCATTTATGTTTTGGAGCAAAATAGACATGGCAAGAGGCACTTCTTGCTGGAAATAGATGAGCTCCAATTGGCTAAAGCATCTCTGTATTCATCTCTTGGCTTTCAGTCCCATGTGGGCAGCCTCACAGAAAACTAAAATATCTATTACCACTCAGGCAAAGTTTCAGAACAGCCAACTAAAGCAATGTTTCATTTAAGTTGTGCCGCCAGCAACTGGAGTGATGGTAAGGCTGGCCAATTAGAAAAGCCATATATACGAACTATTGTTCTGATGGCATCCAAGGAGGCTTGTGGGCTGCTTTCATAGCAGAACACTCTGGCTAATAGAAGAAGGGAAGCTTCATTGCATCCATACTACCAGCATTTGTATGGAGAAGTCACATACATACATACTGTACAATTTTCATTTTTAAATTTCTGTTTACGTATCTTACATACTCTACCCATTATCAAACAATGTGTGTGTAATATGACCCCCCCAAAAAATCACACAGTCCCAAAGGGCAGTTTTCATAAGGGTGTCAATTTGCATATTTATTTCCATGTGATTCATCTCAGTATTTTCATCACAGAAGCTAACTTGCAAATGTTGCATCACATTTAACGATTTAGGATTTACATAATATAATACCTACACTTAGGTGATGGCCACACATTACAAAATACCAGAAATCCATGCAGTAAATGGTTTAGAATTCAGACTCAACCACTGATTTAAGCTGCATTTATCTCTGCAAAGGTATTGTATGTCTGTGTGCATTTATTATTGTCAAAAACATGTTTTAAAATGATTTCTTTTTCAGATCAGAGAATCCTTTAAAGACCTCAGAAAGAAATTCAACAACATGAAATTCAACTACAGCAAGAAAACGGAAAAAGCACGAAATCTGAAGACTCTAAGAATTCAAATTCAGCAAATGGATGCTTTTTCCGAAAAATATCAGGTAATATTTATAGCAGTTAAAGCACAGAAAGCATGCATGAGGTTTATTCTGAATGCACGCAGATGTCTGGAGTAATCTGTCAAATGTTTCTTCCATTTGCAGCTGATGTAATAGAACACCAAAGGTCACGTCATTTTCTTTTAATAATTGACCTAGGATAGGTTGTGCTTGTGCATTTTAAAGCTAGAAACCAACTCTACTTTTTCAGTCTGCTTTTCTTTTTCATAATACATCATCATAATTGTAATTGCTATTGCCATAAACATATTTTCACATGAAAAAACATTAAAATGTCTGGGAAAAAAATCTACCAACATGTGTGAGATCTCATCTGCCAAAATGATTGACGATGCCATGTAGCAATGCCTTGGCTTTGTCTTCACTCGGTAGTATAACAAATGGGATTCCATGGACTGTTACAAATATGCACTGAAATGGTGCCATTTCTTTTATTCATTTATTCATTCATTTATTTATTTAATTTCTATACCGTCCTTCTCCCACAGGACTCAGGGTGGTTTACAGGGCCATTTAAAAGACATACAATATAAAAGTTAACATGAAATTAAATCAGTATTAAGCCGAACAAACCAATTTAAAAATTTAAAACCTTCAGTCCCAATTAAATCTAATTATTCCAGCTAGTTGGAATAAGTGAGTTTTAAGGGTGCGCTGAAAGGTTCTCATGTTGGGGCAATCTGGACCTTTAGCGGAAGCTCATTCCAGAGGGCAGGGGCCTCCACAGAGAAGGCCCTCACCCCTGGGGGTTGCCAGCCGACATTGTTTGGCCAACAGCACCCTGAGGAGGCCGACTCTGTGGGACTGAACCAGTCGGTGGGAGGCTGTTCCCGGCAGTAGGAGGTCTCGCAAGTATCCTGGGCCTAAGCCATGGAACGCTTTAAAGATCATAACCATGACCTTGAATCGCACCTGGAAGACCACCGGTAACCAGTGCAAGCTGCACAGGAGAGGTGTCACATGGGCATGCTGAGGCATCCCATAAATGACCCGCGCGGTCGCATTCTGTACTAGTTGGAGCCTCCAGGTGCTCTTCAAGGGGAGGAGCCCCATGTAGAGAGCATTGTAGTAGTCCAACCGGGAGGTTGCTCTCCAGTAATTTTGCTAATATTTCCTTTGCTCTCCAGTAATTTTGCTAATATTAAACAGCAGAAACATGGATCTTAAGTGTAAACATTTAATAACATGGTTCTTAAATTCTTCTTATGTTCTTTGGAACAGGTACTGAGAAACAAGTTAGAGAATCTGAAGAAGAAAGTTTTAGATTCTCTATCAACTCAACCAAGTGACAAAGCTGAATTTATTTCTGCAGAAGTCAATGGATTAGAGAAACAGCTGACTGAATTTGGGAAGATTATGGAAGATTACAAGAAAAATTTGGAACTGGTGGAACATTGGCAAGAGATGATGGAAGAGGTATAACAAAAAAAGTCAAATGTCCTTGGTAGCTAGGATAAAAAGATACCAGCTCTGAGATTTAGGAAACAAATTGGATAGATTCCATATGCTTGTCATCTAACAGCTCAGGGATTTCATTTGCAAAAAGGTGTTTAAGTGAATATAGTAATTCAATGTTTAAAGACCAGTTTCTTCTTACTTTACTTAAATATGCAGACTAGCCTGTTTACTATGTGCCGTATTTTTCAAGATGCACCTAGCTTTTGGGGAGGAAAATCTAGGAGAAAAAAATCTGCCTCTGCCTCCCAGCAACTTGTCTCCTTGCAGCAAACAGCAAACCACCTGTTTCAGCTTCAACACAGCCTGATTAGCACAAGCAGTTGATTGTCGATAGGATCGACCTTCTGATGATCAGCTGCTTCAGGCTGCAGGGATTTCCCTTCGCCTATTGCTGCCTCCATGTGCCCCATTTTCGGCCTCTGCGCACCCTGTTTTCTGCCCATTCTGGGCAGCAGGGACTGGAAAATGGGAAGCGCGGAGGCCAAAAATGGGGCACCTGGAGGCTGAAAATGGGCTCCACAGAGGCAGCAATAGGTGATGGCGATCCCTGCAGCCTGAAACAACTGATTGTTGGAAGGCTGATCCTACCAACAATCAGCTGCTTGTGCTAATCAGACTATGCTGAAGCTGAAACAGGCTGTTTGCTGTTTGCTGCTAGGCAAATTGCTGGGAGGCAGAGGCCGAAGGATGGGGGGCAATGAGTGGATGCGGCTTCGGCAACATTCACTGTATAAGACACACAGACATTTCCATCCACTTTTTGGGGTGGAAAAAGTGTGCCTTATACTCTGAAAAATAGAGCATGGTTTCCTGAACTAGTTTATAATAGTAAAGTAATTTCTAGGCAAAGAAATATGAAGCCCACAAGTTCCCATTCCATCTTCCTTTACTTAAAATGTGTATTTGGACACAGAAAGTGCTATTAGAATGCAAATGAGGAAGAATATTAGAATGTATTTCTTACTAAATAATATAGGTAATGAAGACTGCCAACATACATAGCAGTAGTTGGTTGTGCAACTTGGTTACTCCATCCTGGTGAACTGATAGTTGGATAGTTGGATTATCAGAGCATCTGGCATTCAGGTATCGCTGAGAAATACCAGTTAGCTCTGCAATACATTTATAATAGGGCTGTGGACAAAAGGTGCATCTGGTACTATAAAACCTGGTTGAACAATGTTGCCATATTGATAGGCTTCAGTGTTGCCAGGTAGATTTCAGCCTCAAGGGCTGGGTAACACTTTTCCCATGAGAGTTGATCAGTGACCAGAGTCAGCGTCATCAAAGTAGTGGGATTTGAATGCCTATATATTAGATTGAGGCCTAGGAGTGCCGTTGGGTTGAATTTGGCTAGGGGTTCAGGATTCCTATGGCAACTATGGGCTTGTCTCAAGTAATCTTGGACCGGACAGATATAGGTGAATGTGTGTTAGACTTTGCTATCACTTTGGAACAGTTGTTACACCGTCTGGATATGGAAAGTATGACCATTATCCTTTTCTCATGGCCAAATCTCTCCCTGGTCCAGATGTAATTGACAGATCACACAATTTGATTGAACTGCTCCAGGAACTTTATTTATACAATTTATAGGACAAGCCAAAGAACCAAAAAACCCCAAAGAATCAAGTACGGGTATGTGTTTGGCACAAAGTTACCTTCGGTTACCTTCAGGACTTCTCCCACTAGAATTGGCCCAACCAACCAATGCAACTTTGCTGAGGGAACAGCTTGTGGTCCTGTCCTTTCAGGAGATGAGGAGGTCCAAGGCTTAGTGTCGGTACTAATGAGTCAGGATTCATTAATTGGTGGAATTCTGTTTTGGAACAAGAAAGCCAGAGGATTGGGTTTTAATGCAATACTGTACCTTAGATTAAGAATAGAAGTAGTAGCTGTAAAAGCAACTCAAGGAAATCAACTATTATAACTATGTTATTATTTATTTATTTAAACAATGTATTTAGCCACCCAACTCACAAACAAACAAAGGGAATATAATGTATAAAATTAAGGACTAACATGCTGATCCAGAATAATAGTAATTGAAATAGTAATGATGATAATAATCTATATTGTATTGCTACGTTATGTTTTATGTTATATAATAATATTATTATTATCATGTTGTTAAATTCTTACATTAGGCAAAGAATTGGAGAAAATCACAAAGAATCAAGTTCTGAAAACTGAAGTTGAAAGATTATGGCATAAACTGGCCGTGGTCTTCTCAATGATTATCAGGGTGGCAGATCAAAAAATCTTTTGAACAGCATTTAGAAAATCTGTGTATTGACAATATTTTCATCTGTCGATTACAACTCTTCTTGGATTTGCATGTATACTGCCAACACATTATGACATTGAGATGATAAGAACTCAATGAGTTTGAAGGCCAACATCAGCTAAAGAATTGGCAGCTGTGGCTTTGCACTGTGTATATAAATAATGATAATGATGCACTCTAATGGAATATATATACAGTACACATACACACACAATATATAAACTCTGTCTGCCTGTCTGTCTGTCTATCATTGTTATATTTACAAATGAAGGAAACCACCCTAAAATATTGGTTAAAGTGCTAGCCTTGCTTGAGAGTCCCAATCTGAAGTTCATGCTCACCCATGATCTATCTGCTTTTACTATGTTTGTGACATGGTGTGGAAATTTATTACCTTAAGAACAGTTTTGTCCCAAATGAGCTTGACTTTCCCACAAGGTTATCAAGAGAGGGTGTTAAATAGACTCTGGGCCAGATCTTGGGCCCTTCTTGCAGCTTCAACTATATGACATGCACTGCCTCTGGAGATAATTGGTCCATTTTCTCCTGGTTTTAGAAAGCTTCTGAAAACCTTTCTTTTTAAAGTGGACCTTAACTGCTTATTCAGATTATTATCATGATAGGTAGATTGGTGGATTGATTACTCTTAGGCATAGTATCTTATTTTTAAGGAAATAATTGATTTTTTTTTTTTACATTCCATAACCATACTTCTGCAATGACATCTCAAGCAATTCTATCTGACTCATATTTTAGTAATAAATTGGTACCATTCCCAGTGCAGAATTGCATGACTGACCACTTCCTGCTGAGCACTTGAAATTATTTTCACTTATAGTGAATAGTTGATACAAATGTTGACAATCTTGTACATATTTTATGAATGTTGTGCAACTTAGAATGCTGACAGTTATTGAAAAAGCCACTTCTTTTTTCCTTCAATATATCTGAAAGGCATGGTGGAAGGATGCACTCATGAAATTAATGTAAGACTGTCATGATATTAATATAAGGTTGTCAGGATTTATACAAATGTTCTTTGTAACAGTCTTAAAATAGTAGTCTAACATATTGGGTAGGGTCTGAGGTTGGTGAAAGTTGTCCTACAGCAATAAGGGAATGAAGATTTAATGTACTCGATTGCGCAATGTTTTGACTGACTGACTGACTGGCTAATTGATTGGATTATGTTTTGATTCTTACATCTATAGTTTTTCAATCTTTCTTGGGATGATTTTATTGGGGGAAAATATCATTATTTGATGTATTGGAATTTTAATTCCCTTTCTCTTACAAAGTGTCAATTTTGGTGTGAAGAGGCAAGTGCAACAGTACTTCGGGTTGGAAGATACTCAACAGAGTGCAAGACGAGGGAAGCAGTAGAAATACTCTACAAGCAATTCAAGAAGTTTATTGATCCTGTGATCCCTCAGCAAGAGGAAAGAATCCAGTGGCTTACTAACCTTGCTAAAGATTTATACGGTAAAAACTTGCAATTTAAAAATCTGATGCATACGCTTTGAATATTGAGTTGCTGTTATTCCAAGATAGATGAATATTAGTTTAATTTTAAAAAACAGGCAATCTTTGGAGGATTCTGTAAAGATTAATACTAAAGTAGAGAGCCATAAAAATGCCTGCCATGGATTTCAAAATCTGCAATTTGGTTTTTGAAACAGATACTTCTGAAAACAGCTCCAGAATTCAGTAGTCTAAGACAAAGGAGTATGCAGGATAATGAGAATTTAGCTGGTCAATGAGCTCCTTCCCTCCATCCCTCTTTTTTGTGTGGAAAAAGATTAGAGATTTTTTACTGCAGGATTATTGCAAACTATGGGTAGGCCTACAATTTTCTGCTTTCCTTCTCAGCATTTGAAGTCAACAGAAGTAAAAGCAGTTAGTGGCACAGAGGTTCTAATCATTTCTACTAAGGAAAGTTTGCCAAATATTAAATTTATGACTTTCCCCCCATCTATATTGTACTTGTGTCCTGGATTTCTGATACCTTCATACAATCACTAGCACTGAGAGAAAAGACCACAACTGTATTTTCAATAAATCAATTGAATTTTATTGTTAGTTGCGAAGTCACGTCTGACCCATCGTGACACAGGGGGACCTCAGTTCACGACCACAATTGGTTCCATAACTTTGGTTGTGAACCAAGTTGGTTGTAAACAAACAAATTTTCCCATTGGGTTGTATGGAAATATGATCAATCTGTTCCAGACCCCTATGAACTCTATTGTTTTTTTA
>JANHFR010002715.1:320651-334157 GCA_032468015.1 Mimophis mahfalensis | reverse complement strand
TCAACCTTGAGCCTGGTGAGATTTGAACTCGCCTTAATTGCAGGTAGCTGGCAGCTAAGTGCTACTTAACAGCACTTCGTCCGCTGCACCCCCAAGGCTCTTGTTTGTTTGTTTGTTTATTATATCAAACCCATCTCAGACATAGAATGACTCATGCTTTCTCTATGATGATCTATCTCTAACCTATTCTTTCAAGTCTTCCAAAGGTGTACTCATTGCACTGTAAGTTTGTCTGCCTTGCTTCTGATCATCCTTTTCTTCTATTTCATTTCCCCTTATCTATCATTAGAGCTTTTCCCGACACCTAGGGCCTTGCATAATATTATATATTATATTATATTGGAATATTATATCCAGTTTTGGTTGCCACAATACCCCCCAAAAAATATGTTGAGATTCTAGAAAGAGTGCAGAGAGGAACAACAAAGATGATTAGGGGACTGGAGGCTAAAACATATGAAGAATGGTTGCAGGAATTAGGTACGTTGAATGAAAAGGACTAGGGTGACATGATGGTAGTGTTCCAGTCTCTCAGGGGTTGCCACAAAAGAGCCAACCGATTCTACAAAGACGGCAGGACAAGAAGCAATGGATGGAAACTAATCAAGGAGCAAAGCAACCTAGAACTGAAGAGAAATTTCTCGGCAGTTGGAACAATTAATCATTGGAATGGCTTGCCTTCAGAAGTTGTGGGTTTTTAAAGATATTGGGCAACCACTTGTCTGAAATTTTATAGAATCTCCTGCTTGAGCGGGGTGTTAGAGTAGAAGACCTCCACGGTCCCTTCCAATTCCGATATTCTGTGAATTTTGATTTTTCGTGCCTCAAGAGAAAAACTCTGGCATGATTTATTTGATGAGCCATCTGCTTGTTTTCTTGGCTCTCTATGGTATTCTCAGAAGTGTTCCGAACAATATAGGATTACTTCTACAGATTATGCCCACATATGCAAATATTTTGGAGGGGGTAAAAAAATCTATGTTAGATTTATACCAGGATTAACATATGCCTAACAAGATTCTTTGTGATTTTATCTGAACAGACTTACTGCAAAGACTTGTTTGCTGTTTGTGAATCTTAAGTGAAAAGCCCCCATGGGTAAATAGAGTCTGAAATAGAAATCATAAGACAATATCTCACTCTACACAGTGGTGTAAACTATGGAGCTGCTTCTGTTGTAGTGTTTCCATGACAACGTGCCTATTTTATAATAATTTCGATTAGACTTTTACTAAGAAGAGGGTCTGTTTCTATGCAATTTCATATCTGCCAACTAAAAAGAAGAAATAAAGTATCATAAAGAAATGGTTTCTCCCCTGTAAACCTCCACCTAAAGAAGACGCCTATGCTGGGTGGAAAATCTCATTTGAACAATATTTTTGCATTTATAACATGGAGATGGGAAGTATTGTATGCCAATCATTTTCTTTTAGAGAATGTAAGAAGCTTTCCTCTCTCAATTTTGTGGTTTCAAGTTTATTGCAAAGCTTTGCTCTTAATCTCTTTGTGGTTCCTGCAACCTATCTCTGAGTCTTCCCCTTTGCCCTTGATTATTTGATATCTCCAGTTATCAAAATATTCCCCGCTGTCCAATACAGCATAAATGCACAACTAAGGAACTAAACAAAACAGAAAAACTTACTGCCATAAATCAACAAATCAAGGGCTCTTGATTTTCTCCGGTACCACTGTTGATAATGTTATGGTGCCTCAGGAAGGAGATAAGAAATCTTAATTTGGTTCTTTATTTTCCTTCCAAATTAGCATGGGAATTGAACTAATAGTAGTTGCCTCCCTTCCCCTTTGTTTGTAAAATATCTATTTGCAGAGGAATCTGTCAGGAGAATTACACTTCCTCAAATCTTCATATAATCACTTAATCCAAGACTAAAAATGCTTTATCCTTAAGAAGCAATGATCCAGGCCATATTGCTTAAACACACCTGATTTATTTTGTGTAAGTAGGATTGCGAAAGTAAGAAAAACAAATGTAACTTGTTAAGCATTGTATTACCAGCTTCCTTTTTTTCTTATTTATAACAATTTTGTGTAATAGCAGCAGTCTGTAGCCACTATTGTTATCTCACGAGTGATATTTAAGGAACCTTTCTTCAGAAATGCTAGCATTACTGATAATAAAATACCTAAGACCTGTGCACTAACTCTGTTATGTATTTACTTAGACTTCCCGTAACAGAAATCCAGATGATAAGAGTTTTCTATACCTATTTCATGCCAATTTAGTTGAAGTTTGGATGTGCCAAATTTCAAATGATGGCTAGTTGAAGGAAAGAGCTTTATGCTTGATTTTGCTGTTATCCAACTCTCATCTGCATTTTGCAGCACAAGTATGGAGAGCCCCCCCTTTTTTTTTATCCCATTTATATGCCGCCCTTCTCCAGAGACTCAGGGCGGCTTACAGTCTGTTTAAGCACAAATCAATGTGTTTAGCAATAGTTTGCTTCCAATCACTTGTGCCATATAATTTGCTTCCAATCACTTGTGCCATAATGCAAACAGGGACATTTTCTTTGTGGGAAGATTTTTATGCAGGTTTAACAGATACATATAATTTTAAATTTGTTTTTCAAACGACAATTTTAAGATATATGGATCTTAACTCCCAGGAATCCCCGGCCAGCATTTCATAGAGTTGAAGCCTACACACCTTAATTGCCAAGTTTGAAAACGCTGGCCTAGAGTCACTGTCAGCTTTGCTGTGTAAGGCAGAATTACAACCTGGCTTGCCCCAGTGGGATAAGTACTTTATGCTCTATAGTTCTGTAAGGTTTATTTCATCTGCAATGCAACATCAGAAAGTGGTTAAGGCTTTAACAGCATCCCTAGCATGTGAGGATAGCTTTTTGGATGAATTGTTGATATGAATACCATACCTACAGATCCCAAACTTTTCTATTACTTCTAAAATCTTTGCTGCAGCTTATGAAAGACTCCAAAGATGTAGCATCATTCAGGCCAATCTCTCAGTTTATTGCATGAACCCAAATTAAAGCATCCTCACCAAGATTCCGCCTCTGCTTGAATGCGTCAATAATTGCTTTCAATTTGGGTCCTATAATTAAGGTTTTCCATAGCATTTGATCAAGATGTATTTGATTGCAAATGGATTATTTTATTTTATTTGTTTTTATTTCATGTCCTGCACTTGAAAAGCCTTGATCTTTTAGACTTCCCCTTTCAGGACTTAAGGGTCATACTATCCCCCCAGTGAATTCTTCTCAAGGGTCAACATGATTCTTCCTCTCAGTTTTTCCTCTAGTCCTAGCGCCCTTATTTTTGTTGTTAGTTGCGAAGTCGTGTCTGACCCATCACAACCCCATGGACAACGTTCCTCCAGGCCTTCCTGTCCTCTACCATCCCCCAGAGTCCATTTAAGCTCACACTGACTGCTTCAGTGACGCCACCCAGCCACCTCATTCTCTGTTGTCCTCTTCTTCTTTTGCCAATGCCCTTACAGACTATAACCTTTCTTTAAAACTAATTTTTATTGAAGGTGTGTTTTTTTTTGCAAAGTAAAAGCATCAAATTTTAAAGAAAAAAGAAAGTAAAGTAAAAGGAAAGTGATAAATAATAGAAGGAAAAAATACAAACAAATGAAAGAAAACCCCCCAGAAAACATATAGAGAGGAGCGCTTCCTATCTTCTTTACATCAATTATGAATGTCTAAAGTTACATTATGCTCCCTTCCCTCCATATTCTAACCCAGTGGGGGTCAAATGACCCTTTCACAGGGGTCGCCTAAGACCATCAGAAAACACATATGTAAACCAGTCACACATGTGTAGAGAGGAGTTGGGGGTCACCACAACATGAGGAACTGTATTAAAGGGTCGCGGCATTAGGAAGGTTGAGAACCACTGTTGTAACCTTTTCTAATCATCAAACTCCTAAATCCCAAGTTCATTTCTTGTCCTGTTTTCAGCAAAAGATCTATAAAGGGTTTCCAGTTACTAGCAAATATACTTATTGTCTTATCCATAATCAAACGAGTTAATTTTCTGTCTTTGCAAATTTGGTCATCTTCACTTATCATTCCTTTACTGTGAGTATTTCAAAGTCTTTCCACATAATCTTTCTAATTACACAAGTCTAAGTTTACATTTGAAATATAAACTCCATGCCTGGTTTAAGGTGCTCAGAGCAGGCATGGGGATCTCTGCACTGTAACCAGGGGTGGGCTGCTTGGAGTTTGTGGGGATTCAGGAGATCCCCTTGCTAAGATTCTGCCCACTTTCAACAACCCCCAAATCCCACTCCTGAATGGCCACCACCACCCCTGGCTGGCCCGACCACCCCACCCTGTCCCTCCGGGAGTCTCCATGTGGCCCGTTTTGGAAGACAGGTAAGTGCAGAGCCTGCGCGGAGGCTCAGGGAGGGCAAAAAACGGGCCCTCCCTGAAGTCAGAAACAGGCCTATTTCTAGCCTCCAGAGGGCCTCCAGCACCCTCCCAGAGGCTCAAGGAAAGCCTCCAGAGCATAAGGAGAGTGAAAATGGCCCCCTGCCATGGTGTAGGAGGCTGACTAGGCCACGCCCACCATGGCCACACCCACCCAGCAACTGAGCAGAGAACCCCTTGATAAAATTTTTGAAGCCCACCCAGTGCTGTCACAAAGTGTCTTTTCTTGGTCAATCAAAAGGAGGAGAGATTTCTCAGCAGATCCGAGCTTGGTAATCGAGCATCTCTTGCAAATCTCTTCCAATAAAACACATTTCTTCTAGTTGCTGCTTGGGAAGCAGCAGAAGATTCCCCATCTTGCCTCAGGCAAGCCTTATGACTGAAATAGATCTAAATGCAGGGTGAGAAATCAGCTGTGGGATTTACAGTTTAGTCCTCTGTGCTCAGGGATCTGTTTCAGCCTCGGAACGTGGCCTCCCTTTCCAATCCTTTGATCATTTTTGTTACTGTCCTCCGCACCTGTTCCAGTTGTGCTAATGCTTTCCAGAACTTTATACAGTACTTGAAATAAGGTTTGGCCAATGCAGGATAGAATGGAACTATTACTTTCTGCAACTTAGAAACTTCTTTTTTTAATTGGTGCACCCTCAGTTTTAACAGTCCCATTCTGCTCCACAGTCATGTTCATGTCGCAATCCCCTTTAACCCCACTTCTGTTGCATGTGACTCAGTTTCCTATACATCGCTTCTCTGTGGTGTCTAACTTAATTTCTTAGCTAAATATTGTTATTTTAAGCGCAATGTATTTGTTTTCTTTGTGTCTCTCTTCCCTTGTCAGTACAAGGAAAGCAGCCCAACTTCATAAACAAATTTGGACACCTCATTCTGCAAGAAGGTGATGACTTAGATCTACACTGTACAATACACGGAGAGCCAAGGCCAAATGTCGTTTGGACAAAAGATGGCATCAGAATGGCAGCAAGGGAAATAAATGTATGGTTAAATGTTTCTTTTGGGAACAGTGGCCTGTGCCTTTCATTTCAGCACTAATCTCTTTTCATATTTCATTTTCTTTTTCAGATTGAGAAATTAGGGGACATCTACTACCTTGTAAAAAGAAACGCAGTTGTTGCCGATACTGGAAAATATATCTGTCTTGCCACTAATGAATTAGGGGAGGCGCAATGCTCAGCCTTCATCAGAGTAATAGGTAATGGGACGTAGGCCACATTAGTATAATAAATGAGGAAGACCTTGTTCCCCGTGCTATCTGACACTTCCATTTTGTTTCAGAGAAAAATTAAAGCAACATATCCCCAACAGAAGACTAAATCAAATCAAGAGAAAGGCCATTTGCTGGGGAAAAAATGAGGACCGCCACACCCTGAGCAGTACAAGGTCAACATTGCTTGAGAGGACAAAATCAAATGAAAAAAACATTCCAAGAGGTAACTTCAAAGTTCCTTTGCCTTCGGAAGCACAGGAACAGCCCTTCGAGTGTTTTCTTTATAAAGCTTTCTTACTGTTGTCTTCTTTTCATATTGTGTGTTTTTTCACCAACAAAGCAGCTAACATTCAGTCATTAATCATGAGGCAAAGGGCCACAACCAGACTCCAAGTTTTCAAACTTACCACACTGCCTCTTCCAAAGGGGGCAAAACTGAAAGCAGAGGAACCCTTTAAGTGATTGTGATTTGGGAAGTAAAGATTATACCTGGTAAGGAAATTCTCCTTGTGATTATGTACCTTGTATATAATACAGTGATGGTCAATGACTTTTTGAGATAATTAAGGTTACCTCAGATATCAGGAGAGGGCCAATAAGGGGAGATGGGCTAATGCCACTCAGTGAACAGGATTTGTGGTGAATAAGAATTGTTGATCTTTAAAAGTCAATCTGAAGTCAGTCCACTCACTGGAGACATATTGTGTAGCCATATGGAAGCTCCCGTATTGTAGTGTGTAGAAAGGTGTGGAACTTTCTGGCAAGCAAAGCTCTCACAACTTTACATATAGCAATATATGGGACGTTATGGAATTTTATTGTACTTCTTTATTCTTTAAAAAAGGTTGCTCTTCAAAACTGTTTGCTGTTGGTGGCTTACAGCCCTCTTATTTTGTCATGAAGAAACAAATCATATTTGCTCTGTGACACTTCATGTTCCAGATTAAGTTTCATGTGTTGAAATATTTTATCCTTAAATATGTCTGTAGTCAGACCAGACTTTATGAAGAGAATAGATCTTTCTACTCATGGAAAAGACAAAATCCAGAAAAGTAGAATGGGGAAAAAAGGACTATTTTCCTCAGAGCAGATTTTCAGAGGTTAAAAGAGGCAGTGGGGAAAAAGGCGAGTGAAACTATCTGCTTGCTTCTGAAAGGAAGATGGTGATACTAGCACAAGGTTCTCCACTGCCAGACTCTTCCATTTTTGTGTAATTCAAATAACAGACTGAGGAGGAGAAGGGCATATTGCTTTCTCCCAATGGCTGCCTGCTTCTGCTGTGTGAGTTTTATCATTTGTAACATTTTGTAGGTTTTATTCAATAAGCTTTATTTAGCCTGGATCACTGAAAGGTAATAAAGAATTTTTGACTTTTGTATAAATAGCATTTGCTGGATATGCGTATTGGATAGAGAAGCATTTTGTGAACCCACTGTTGAGAGTGATTTATCAGATACAGATTTATCCCTGCAGTTTATAACAGTCCCATTTTTTTTTACTGTATGCCTTTGTCCCCCCTCCCCCATTGCCATCACCTATTGAGATTTCTCCCTATTGATTGGATTGGATTGGATTGGATTGGATTGGATTTGTATGCCGCCCATCTCCTGAAGGACTCTGGGCAGCTCACAATTAAAAAACACAAAATACAAAAATTAAAACAGTATTAAACAAGGCATACAATAAATCATTAACTAACCTAACAATTAAAAGTTTAAATTTACAAAATTCATTAAAATTAATACTAATCAGGCTAGACTGGCTTGTTCGAATAGCCAGGCCTTCAGCGCCCAACAGAAGGATCAGAGATCAGACATTATCCGGAGTTCCAGGGGGAGCTCATTCCAAAGGGTAGGAGTTCCCACAGAAAAGACTCTTCCCCCTGGGGGTCGCCAGCCAACATTGCCTGGCTGACAGCACCCTGAGGAAGCTGACTCTGTGGGATCGCACTGGACGGTGGGAGGCTATTGGCGGCAGCAGATGGTCTCGCAAATACCCTGGTCCTAAGCCATGGAGGGTTTTGAAGGTCATAACTAACACCTTGAATCGCACCCAGAAGACGACAGGCAGCCAGCGCAGGCCGCGCAAGAGAGGTATAACATGGGAGTGCCAAGGTACCCCTCATAATAACCCGCGCAGCTGCATTCTGTACTAGCTGAAGTCTCCAGGTGCTCTTCAAGGGGAGCCCCATGTAGAGAGCGTTATAGTAGTCAGGACGGGAAGTGACAAGGGCATGCGTGACAGTGCACAAGGCATCCCGGTCCAGAAAGGGACACAACTGGTGTATCAGGTGAACCTGATAAAAGCCCCCCCTGTTTTATTGTCCAACCACTTCATGCTTCTCAAATCTGGGGAGCATAGCTGAACAAAACTACCAAGTTGAAATCAGTAGGGAAGTATGATTCTTGACAGATACCAAAGTGACTACTTATGGTACCAGTCTGGTGGGAATTAGATGACTTTCAAATGACTCCCAGCATTAGGAAGTGGGATGGGTGGGGATTAGTGATATTTCCATATTCTTGTAATAGCAACAATGAGCTAGTATGGTATGTACTGTGTATATTTTGTGTCTGAATGTATGAACATGGTTTCAATACCCCCTACGTACCAAAAGGGATAATCAGCATTTAGTTTCTAAAAATGCAATTGTCAGGACTTAAGCCTGCTTGTGAGCCTCACCATCTGCCCCGAAAACTTCCTGTTCAGTCCAAGAGGATGGGGACAATTTGAATTGCCTAGTGATATTTTTAAAAAATGACTTCACGCTTTCTCAAACCTCAGCCGTGTTATTCAAAACAGATTCTGTGAAGGATCTCTTATGAGCCTGGAAATGTGTTAGGACCTGAGGGCAGCGAACATTGGTGATCTGTGCATTAGAAAATTGGGCTTTCTTTTTCTGACTAGAAAATGTAAAAAATGAGAGCTGCACTTCAATTATCCCACAGCTACATCAAGAAGAGAAACTGTAAAATACAGCCTGAATTATTGGAGCAGAAAAGAACTTTGGAAAAGTATAGCATAAATTATTATATACTATACAATAATTATACAGTTTGTAATATAGCATATTATATTATACTATAATTGGTCTTCCAGAGAGTTTTGTATCATGTTGCCAACATGAATTAAATAGATACTCTTGTGCTTAACATCTACAAAAATAAAAGATAAAAGAGATACAACCAGGATCTCCTAGAGCAATGGTTCTCAACCTTCCTAATGCCGCGACCCTTTAATGTAGTTCATGTTGTGGTGACTCCCAACCATAACATTATTTTCGCATACACCTGTATTTGTATTGAAATATGTGTTTTCCAATGGGCTTAGGTGACCCCTATGAAAGGGTCTTTCGACCCCCAAAGGGGTCCCGACCCACAGGTTGAGAACCACTGTCCTAGAGCAGGGGTGTCAAAGTTACATATCACATGACGTATCAGGACTTTTTTCCCCTTTGCTAACCTGGGAAGGGGCGGGGCCAGAACGTGACGCATTTGGTCTATGGGCCAGAAGTTTGACACCCCTGTCCTAGGGTGACATACTGGGCTGCAACACTCCAGTTTTAAAGTTGGCTTCTCAGTTTAGAGATTTGGAGGTACTGTGAAGGAGAGAAAAGTGTCTCACTCTTAAAGTTAATTACACAGGTGTAGCTACGGGTGGCTAATGAAGAATGTTTTCCATAAGGTGACACCAAATCAGTGAGTGAATATTATACTGTGGAAGAATGCAACTTAATCCAACTTCATGATGAAACAGTTGTTCCTCAGCATATCATGGGGTAAACATCTGCAGAGTTTACAGTTGTGTGAATGTGATAAATCCAGAAAATCTGTACTAGAGAGTTTTGCTTCTCAGTCATGGCTGATTTTCAAAGGTGAAATGAACTGCATAAGGTTTTTTTATTTTGTTTTAGGTTTTTTGTTTGTCTGTTTAGTATTTTCTGTAGAAACTTAAAATGAATAATTTAGTCTATCTGTAACAAAGGGAAATAATATGTTGTATGATTACTTTGTAATCTTTTTATCCTTTACCTCCTTAAAGCAAATAATAAAAGGAAACATCATATTTTCATAATATGTAACTATACAATGAGAAGTAAGATAAAATGTAATTTGTCAATAAACAGTTATTTTGTTTGCTGGGACCTTGATTTTTCTCTTCATATATATTGCAAATACACAGCATCAAGAATTGTGTATATAGATAGAAGCAGTAGCTTTGAGGTCCGACGTTACTTCCTCAATTAAATGTGAGCTTCAAAACATAAAAATAAAAGTACAAGTTTTTATAGTGAAAAAACCATGGGTTAGTAAAACCGATCCACAGAGAAATCAAATATAATTTGAAAGGGCATGCAGTCAATTGAAAAAGTTATTTTTCCTCTCTTGATAGAAAGGCTAATCCATAGAACATACAGCAGCATTTGTATCTTTAAACTTTGGAATGTTGAGCCACTATTGTTTTTAGGCTCTGAATAGGAGAATTAATGTTTTTCTCCATTCTAGTGTTCAGTATGTAACAACCTAATATTAGTATTTATTCTACCATATCCTTCTATTTGGATAACAGATGCACCTGGAAACTGATTTTTCAAGCAATTCAAACCTGTAATGCTATGTCCCCAAGGTGGTCTTTCAGGGTTTATTTTTATCTTTAAAAGAGAAATGTTCGGTGCCAGTGTTTGTGGGTATGTCCCAAATAGGCTCTTTCACCTGTGCACCAAAATGGCCCAAACTTCACAGGCACCTACTTTGAACTCCGGAGACGAGCACTGGTGGGGGTGGGTGGGTTAGGAATGTGGTTATCCAGTCTTTGGCCTCAAAAAAGGGTGCCAAAGTGAACACCTCCACACCTCTACAGCAGAAAACCTGTACTGAGCATGTGCAGACGGTTACCAGGCAATGCATGCAAATCGGAAGCTCTCCAGCCAATAGAGGCAAGGCATGCAAATCGGGCAAAGAACACTGGGAATTGTAGGAACAATGTCTGGGGGAGGCAATGGCCTTTTCTGGCCAGCCATCTCCCCTCTATCCTGGACAAGGCTGCGAGGGTTTGGCCCTAGTGGGGCTGTCTGAGAACAGAGGAGGCAGCGGGATGAGTTAGCCAGGCCCCATTATACCCAGGCAAAGCTGGGTCATCAGCTAGTAGGATATACAGTATAGAAGAGAGGCTGCTTTAACCATGAAAAAGATTCCACCTCACATGCCTTTGTTTCGTTCCTCCCAAGGTGATACAATACACCTGGTCCTTGACATACAAGAGTTCATTTAGTCACTGTTCAAAGTTACAATGGCACTGTAAAAAATGAATTATTTTTCACACAACTATTGCAGCATCCCCTTGGTCACGTGATCCAAATTCAAATGCGTGGCAACTGGTTCATATTTATAATGGCCGCAGTGTCCCGAGGTCATGTGATCCCGTTTTGTGAACTTCTGATAAGCAAAGTCACTTAACAAACTTGTTTCTAACTTAACAACTGCAGTGATTCACTTAACATCTGTGGTAAGTTCCTAAAATGGGGCAAAATTCACCTATCAAATGTCTCACTTAGCAACAGAATTTGGGACTCGGTTGTAGTCATAAGCTGATAATCACTTCATCAGTAGTAGATCTTCACTGTTGGAAAAAGGAAATGATCTTAATGTGTCATAAAGACACCCTGAGACTAAAGTCTGTGCAGACCAAAATCTTCCCAATTTATCACAATAATCACCATGAAAATTCAGCCCAATATCTGGAGCTGATCTAATACATAGAAATTTCTTTGATGACTGGTAGCTGAAGGAAAATTGCTTTACAATGGTTAAAAGACAAACAAAATGGGAATAGTAACAAGTATCACTTCACCCTCATTAGAGTCTTGAATATCCATTGCTGTCAAAACATACAGACGCTGAAGGTCTGAGGACTCCATCAGAAAATATCTGATTGTCCTTACCCATTAGTTATAAAATCATTTTGCAGTGGAAAAATACACTTTTGACTAGCTCTTCTTTATTCACAGAGTTGCAGAAAAGTGCTAGAGATGACCCCAAACACTCCAGCATTTCTATATTTCCTGCGTCATTGACATATTCCACAGTCAGATGCTTGGTCAGAAGCTAATTATAGTAGCTACCATATTTCCAAGCTGGCATGGCTTAAAGCTGTTGCAAAATTGATCCTGGTGGGTAACAGCTAATATAGGACCAAGCAAAAAATGAGGATGGCTCCTGGGATAGGGTTGGTGTAAAAAGACCAAAAGACGACAACGGATCTTCTGCTCTTCCATTCTTCATTGAGTTGCTTCTCTCGTGGATTGTGCAGCACAGTTGGCATTAGTTACGCAAAACTGAGTAAACTTCCTCGAAGTGGTGGAAAATTCCCAGGGGCTGCACTGAACTCTCAGGCCATTTGTTGTTTACTGTGCAGCTAAATGAAGAGGAAAATGGGGTTTAGGAGACAGATACAGGTAGCCCTAGTCTTACAGCAGTTCATTTAGAGAGTATTCAAAGTTATAATGGCATTAAAAAGAGTGATTTATGACCACTTTGCACACAACCATTGCAGCAGTCCCATGGTCACATGATCAAAATCTGGGCGCTTGGCAACAGACTCATATTGCAGTGTCCCAGGGTCATGTGATCACCTTTTGTGACATTCTGACAAGCAAAGTCAATGTGGAAGCCAGATTCACTTAACAACTGTGTCACTAACATAACAGCTGCAGTGATCCATTTAACAACTATGGCAAGAAAAGTCATAAAATGAGGCAAAATTCACTTAACAAGCATCTCACTTAGCAACAGAAATATTGGGTTCAATTCAGAGGTGGTATTCAGCCAGTTCCAACAGGTTCCGGAGAAACGGTAGCGATAATTTTGACTGGTTCGGAGAACCACCTCTGATTGGCTGACACCAGCAAATACCACCTCTGATTGGCTGACAGCATAGCCACGCCCATTAAGCCACGCCCACAGAACTGGTAGTAAAAAAAAATTGAATCCCACCACCGGCTCAGTTGTAGTTGCAAACCAAGCTCTACCTACAGAGTGAAAAATAATACTGTGCTACTCAAGAACAAGATGTAGATGAAGATGGGAAAATCTGAGACTCCTAACTTTACACACCCCTCCCCAGAGCTGTGCCTTAATAAAATAGTCCTGAACGTGGGTGGTAGAAAGACAATAATGGTGACAACACAGAAATGATAACTGCAATCGTTTATGATTGGTCAAGGACTACATTCTTTAAAATGCCCATTGTTATACAGGCAGGGACAAAACAAAAAAAAGTATTAGAAGGCAAATTAGAAAATAAATATAAATGAAAAGTTCCCACTGTTACAATGTTAAAAATAATATGCATTTTAAAATGTTTGCTTTTCATTTATACTCCATTTTTCTAGTAATATGGCACTCAAGACAATTAAATTACTCTCTGGTGCGGGATACATTTTTGAACATTTAGGAAAAGAAGAGAATCCCATTGTTTGAAAGATTAATCTCTTACTATGTATGTAGATTATTTGCCAAATAACTGACCCATCAGGGTATAACAGCGATTTAGCAATTTAAAATTCAGGAGCAAATCTTACACTCAAATATAATGATACTATAAATTTTTGGAAGCACATTAGGAAATTTGGATGTAAACAAAGTCTCTATGGGTGAACATAAGGCCAGCTTTGGTTAGAGGCATTAGGGGAGAGATGAAATAAATGAGGAGCAGGCTCCAACATGGATACTGCAGCTGTCAGAGCGGTAGCAAATGGATAAAAAATAAAAATATAGTAATAATAACTTTGTATGAGGAAGGAAGGAAGGAAGGAAGGAAGGAAGGAAGGAAGGAAGGAAGGAAGGAAGGAAGGAAGGAAGGAAG
>JANHFR010002715.1:245816-268925 GCA_032468015.1 Mimophis mahfalensis | reverse complement strand
GATAGATAAATAAAATTTAAAAGTATTTAAAACCCATTATCCCAGTTAAAATTAAAATCAAATTTCCTCTTCATGGGATAGACCAGCTTGCTGGAAAAACCATGTTTTAAGTGCGTGGTGGAAGGCTCTCAGATCGGGGACGATCCGGATCTTTAACGGCAGCTCATTCCAGGGGGCAGGGGCCTCCACAGAGAAGGTCCTCCCCCTGGGGGTAGATAATAATCTATCTTATGTGATGCCAAGGGTAAATCAGTTTCATTTCCATTTGAGAACTAAAAATACTTGTTATAGGGTTTCTGTTTACAAAATTGTTATTATCTTTCTGCCTAACTGACAGGTTCTTGAGAGGCAGCGAGCTGTAGTAGAATTTGAGGTCAATGAAGATGACATTGATGCTCACTGGTACAAGGATGGAATTGAGATCAACTTCCAGATTGAGGAAAGATACCATTATGTGGTGGAAAGGCGCGTCCATAAGATGGTCATCACAGAAACTAGATATACAGATGCTGGAGAATATACCTTTTTAGCTGGAAAAAATAGGAGTTCCATCACTCTTTATGTAAATGGTAAGATAGAAGTTTATTTTGATATATATATTTTGTTTTAACCCCCTGTATCCCTGGTGAAAAATGTTACATGCTCTACCTCTCTTTCTATGCTACTTTTTATTTTTATCCAATTGCACATGAGCAGAAATATTCTCATATTTTTAGCGTCCATGTTCTCCATATCACATTCCTGCATTTTAATTTGCCTGCCTGCTGAAAATCTTCACAGCAGGGGAATTGTTCTATTGTAGCCCTTTCCTGATGTATGTAAGAGACTTGTCTATTGCCAAGAACAGATAACTCAATCAGTGGATGTGCAATTCATGTGTTTATTATGTACATATGTTAGTGAAGACCTCCTGAAAAGCTTTGAAGGCTGAACTCAGAAGCATTGAGATTCATTCATTCAGATTTATTTATTTATTAGTTTAATTTATATGCTGCCTTTCTCCTGAGGGACTCAGGGTGGCTTACAGTCCATTTAAAAACATATTGTGCAAAAGTTAAAATCAAATTAAATCATCAATTTGGACCAGACAAAGAATTAACAATTTAAAACATTAAGACCAACCAATTTAAAATTTAAAATTTAAATGAGAACTTTATGGGGAAAGACCAGCTTGCTGAAACAGCCAGGACTTGAGGGTACGGCGGAAGGCACATAGGTCAGGGACAATCTGGATCTCCATTGGTAGCTCATTCCAAAGAGTGGGGGCCACCACAAAGAAGGCCCTCCCCCTGGGGGTCGCCAGCCGGTTTGATTAATATCAAAATAGAATGAGCCATGCTAAAAAATTCAGATGATGATGATTGTGATGATTTCTTGTTTGATTTCCAGCCCCCGAGCCACCTGCGATTGTAAAAGAGCTCCAACCAGCCACTGTGGATTCTGGGAAACCAGCGCGATTCTGTGCTGTTGTGTCAGGCAGACCTCAGCCCAAGATCTTCTGGTACAAAGATGGGCAGCCTCTTTCTCCAGGCTTTAAAGTGAAGTTCCTTCATGATGCCCAAGAGTACACCTTGTTGCTGATTGAGACTTTCCCTGAAGATGCTGCCATTTACAAAATTGAAGCAAAGAATGACTATGGCATTGCCACCTCTTCAGCTTCCCTTTCAGTGGAAGGCAAGTCCTTCCAGTTCTCCATCTCAAGGCTTTCTGAAATTCATTGTCAATACTGTATTATGTATGCTTTTCCATGGAAAGCTAATAATCGCTTTTAATTTTTTCACTTTAGTTCCAGAAGTTGTTTCTCCTGACATAGAAGTGCCAATTTACCCACCCACCATTATTACACCACTCCGTGATGCTATTACATCTGAGGGACAATCCACTTTCTTCCAGTGCAGAGTTACTGGGACAGGTTAGTTGTACTCTTTGATCCGAAGACAAAATACTCAGCTGAAATCAAGCTTCTCTACAGGATACAGATATAACTCTCTCTCTGTGTGTGTGTATCTCGTCAGTTAACTAAAACTCCTTTTCTGTAATGTAAAACATTATAAAATCAGTGAAAAACTCAAATCAGTTTGCCCTTTTAAGCACAATGCACAATTTAACATGTTTTCCTGGCTTCAGACTTCAAAATACTGGTGCATTGACAACTACAAATCTTCAATGGTACTGTGAGCATGACTAATGGTAGGATTGTTTTAAAAGATCATTTCTTTTCATACATTTGGATGCTAATTCTCTCCCTCCCTATCTCTTTCTCTCCCATCCACACATTCAATGTGTATGTATTTGGGCATATGTCCTCATATACAGGGGTGGGCTGCTATGGATTTGCACAGGTTCGGGCAATCGTCTACCTAAGATTCTACTGAGTTCAGTGAACCCGTAAGTTCTGGAAGGCCAGAAACGGGCCTGTTCCTGGACTCCAGAGGGCCTCTGGACCCCAAGGGAGGCTGTTTTTGCCCTCCTTGAGACTTGAGGAAAGCTCCGGAGCCCAGGGAGGGCAAAATCACACACACACACCCTGCCATGGTGCAGGAGGCCAACTAGGCCACACCCACCATGGCCACACTCACCCAGCAACCGGGCAGAGAACAGTTGCTGAAATTCTTGAAGCCCACCCCTGCACACGTACAAATTATGTGTGTGTCTGTGGAGAATGAGAATGATGAAACCAGCCCGAATCTCTTCCAAACATTATCTTGCCTCCCAGAACATAAGGAATTTTTGGCCCTCTTTACTCATATTAATAGGTCTTGCCTATCTCTCTCAAGGCCATCTCTCTGATTGCTAACAGTGCCTTCTTAATTACAAAAGTTGTACACATGTCAGAACAGGAGCACATCTTTTTAAGTTCAAAAATAATTATCAGGAAAGAAGTAATCCCGTATCCTAAAAATTAACAGCTTTTTAAAAGTGTACCCCTTATCATAAAAGTGGGAGAAGTAAGGATTTACTTTAGGAGCAATTTAATGAGGAACACAGGAAGAAATCCTATAGTTGTTAATTTAATCATTTATCCTGCTTACTGAAATGTTAGTTGTAATGGAGAATGAGGATCATTGCCTCTTTGATTAATTAGCCTGCACCAGTCTTCCATAAGTCCATAAAATGGCAATTGCATGAGTTACTGTCTTCATATATCTGGAGGGTTGTAGAAATGGAATAGTACATGAGGCTCTGCCTATACTTACTATTAAAATTGCCTTGCTTCTGCTGTAAAATTTTAACAAGATTTGCAAATAATGCTTCCATATATCTGGGCCATATAATGGTAGCTACTGGCAGGAAAAAGGACACGTGGGAAAACAATGCAAAGGCAGTAAGAGAGTGGGGAGATCTCAGTGTAGGGTTTTAATATCCAATATCCATTTTAATGCTGACCTGAATAATATAACAAGACCCCAGCGTTTTCATTAGTTTCCTCATTAAGAATGAAAAAAAAACTCAAAAGATGTTTTCTTTCACATTTTATTTGCGCTGGAACAGACCTCAAGATAGCGTGGTATAGCAAAGATAAAGAAATCAAGCCATCCCGCTTCTTTAGAATGACCCAGTTCGAAGACACCTACCAGCTGGAGATTGCAGAAGCTTACCCAGAGGACGAAGGGATTTACACCTTTGTTGCCAGCAATCCTGTTGGCCAGGTGTCAAGTACAGCTACTCTCAGGCTGGAAGGTACAATGCACAATCCACAACAGAACCTGCCCTGCATTAATTTGCATGTGTTTAAAGATTAATATTCATTCATAAACCTACATGTAATTGTCTTCCATGTTCACGTCTTCTAATTCAAATAACCATTCCCACTGTCTGATGTCCACAGTATCCATGTTCCCTCCAAGGTATAAGCTTTGCCCACTTCAAATTGTTTCAGTGTTCCATTCATTTCACTCTTCCATCTGTTTCCAATTAGCATTTAGCCTGGACCAAAAAAAGCATTTTAAAAATCCTCTTTATCATGAGCAAATTTATTTATTTTTTTCATCTCCATAACTGAAAGCAAGCAAGCAGAATCCAGAGAAGCCTGCCAACTTCCTCTCTTTATTTCATTTCATTTCTGTTCTTTTTATTTATTTCGTTTATTTATTTCGTTTTCTTTTCCATACCTTACACTAGACCTCCTTTCATTTTGAGACTGCAGTTGTTCAAAAGCAACAGCCCAAAGATGCTTCCTCCATGTACAAAATGATCACGCCAAGAATTGCACACTATTGTAAATATAAGAAAAGGAAAGACGTAGAATTATTTTTCTGCTTTGCCATCTCAAATGTGCAAAAGCCAATCTAAGATGAGTTTTAGAAGGAATCTTTGAGGATGAGGAAATTGCTTCTTTTTGGTCTGCATGTTTACATCTGTAATTTTGTTACATTTCCATATTAATCTGCCCTTTAAAAAATTCTGGTCCAAACATAGCACATATTATGTATTTCAATGTGTATTTCCTCTCAAAATGGCCACATAAGTAAAAATATGTATTTTGACCCATGTAAACTAACAAGACCTGCAGTGCAGTATATAAAGAAATAAGGAATATAGTGGATAGATTGGATCCTCAATATATTTCAGGAAATGTAAATGCAATGTTATATAATCATTCTCAAAACATCATAATCCAGGTTTCCCAAATAGAGCATGGAAGTATTGACTGTTCAGAGAATTTGGTTCAGATATCCCACAAAGCATGTCCAAGCCTCTTTGGATATCCTTGGATATATGCTATGATGTACTATATGTGTATATATAAGCAATGTTGATTATATAGGCATCATGGTCAATGTTGACCTTCCATGATGTACATAGTTATATATAATCAATGTTGACTATAGATACATTATGGTCAATGTTGACCTGCCATGATGTACGTAGTTATATATAATCAATGTTGACTATATATACATTATGGTCAATGTTGAACAGTGTGATGTGATTATCTGTGTTTGTGTGTGTGAGATCAATGTTGACTAAATATACAACATGGTCCTGCCATGATGTATGTGTGCATATAGACAATGTTGACTATATATATATCATGGTCAGTATTGGACTGCTGTGATGTCTGCTTATATATGGTCAGTGTTGATTATATATACATCACATGATCAATGCTGATCTGCCATCACATATGTGTATATGCAGTCAATATTGATTTTGAGTTGATGGCTGCCTAGTTAGACATTGTTAATATAAATGACATTCAATTTACGTAAAAAAAAACAGGAGAAGGAATGCCCACTTGAGCACAAATAGGTATATTAGGATTCCAGTGTTTTAAAAAACAAAGGAGGAATTCTATCGGTAATGTACTTAGGTTTCTACTACATCTTTAACAGAGGAATTTAGGGGAAAGACTCAGTAACAAAAATTACCCTTGAATCAGATACTAAAAGTGTAAAATCAGACAGTCACTCATAAATCAGATGTGAATGTTTGTCAAAAGCAATAATTGGATTGGAGACTTGAGACCTTTGATCCCATACTGAATCCTAATTTTTGTTTTGGGTTTCAATGATAAATGCTGTCAGCAGGGAAAGGAGGAGTATAATGGAAGAGTGATAGATGAACAAGAGAATGCTGAGCAGGTGTAAGCAATTAAAAGGTGACGTGCTTCTTTTCAGGGTTTAAGGTTGAAGAAGGTACCTCCTATTCCCAAAGGCATGTTTCTTCATCTGTTTCCATTAAGAAGGAATCCGTTGGCCAAAGGCCTGCCTTCATCCAGCCCATTTCAAGCTGTAGCGTATACAGCGGGGAAACAGTCAGATTCCAAGCCAGGGTTTCTGCCAGGCCAAGCCCAGAAATCCTCTGGTTTCATAACCAGCAGCTAATGTTGCCATCCAAAGATGTAGTTTTCCATTTTGATGAGTCGACCGGCACAGCCATATTGATAATAGTAGATGCTTTCTCAGAACATGCTGGGCAATATTCTTGCCAAGCCAGAAATAGTGCTGGAGATGCAACTTGTACAGCTACACTTACAGTGACCACTGAAGGTAAAGCCCCATTTTATTTCCTAGGGATTCAGTTTGTTGCATAGACCACACGTTCCAGATTGTGACTAATGACCCACCCCCCTCTTTTCCTCACTTCACACTTTTTTAGATGTACTCTCACTAATGTGGGTAGAATTCTAGCAGTAACTAAATACAGCACTCTTCTCTCCTCTTCTTTCAAGTGTCTGATTGTTTAGCGTTTGCCTTCCTAGCTCTATATTTCAGAGTCTGCTCCCGATTTATAAAACTAAATAGATGCCCACTTCAAGACAGGGAGGTGTTGGCAGTTGGTCAAATTCTCTGAGGTTTGCTCTACTCGGTTTTAAAAAGAAAACATGGGGACCAAATGAGAGATGACAGTTGTTCTCTTGGGGATCGTAACCACCTTCAAATTGCCACGGACAATCTCGCAATGAAAAGAAGAAACAAATGCTCATCCTATCAGCATGAACACCCTTCATTTTCCATTCATCATTCATTTGTGGCTGGAGTTTCTTATGTATTATGCTTCCTGCCAAAAGGGCCTTAATGAATGCACCTGGCATGCCGGCCCTACCAAAAGAAGATGACATGTTTTGTTCTCATCATCTGTGATATGTAATTTTGTTTTTTTAACTGGGCAATTTAAAGGGAATTCAGTATTAATCGTATGTTTTGTTACTTGATTACACAGTGCAAGCCCTAGCTAGGCAAAGTTCTGGGAAAGATGTAAGAAAATCTGTCCAGGACAAATCAGAACTTTACATTACTTTCCCTTTTGCAAAGAAGGAAAGCCAAGTTTATGTAAAGGAAATTCAGTCAATGCAAGAGCCTTCAAAAGAAATGCTTGCGCAGGTGTTTGGTGGAACTTCAACTTGGACAGCTGCTGCAGCTACTCAGAAATCGGAAAGTGCCGAAATAGGTACAGCCTCAAGTCAAGTAGAAAGAGAGACTGCTCCAAGGATTATTCTGAAGCTTCATGATCTCACTGTGAGATGTGGTGACACTGCTCAGTTTTTGTGTGCTTTTGAGAGTGAGAACTTCAGTGTCATTTTATGGACCCACAATGAAGAAATGCTTCAAGAGTCCGAAAGAATAAGAGTGTCACAAAGTGGAACTGTTCTGTTTCTCACCATTCTTAACGTCCAACTTCTAGATCAAGGATTATATAGCTGTACTGTTCGTAACGACTATGGAGAAGTAACGACAACTGCTATACTAACTGTAGAAGGTGGTTATTCTGATTTTTAACCTTGTGTTGCTTAACCTCATTACGGCTCATCGCCTCAGCACATATGGATTAAGTGCTAGCATTTGATTTAGTCTTAATTTTCAATCCCACTTTCCCCCTAGCCTCTATCTTTAAGGCTTGGTTCAGAAAATATGTGCATGCTTATTTAATCTGCATAACTTGCTTTCATGCCTCTCTGCAGCAAGTTTCAACACTATTGTCTTATTTTCCAAAAAAGAAGATCTAATCTGTTCCAGGAAATTGAAAAGTGTTCTGTAGAAAGTAAAGTAGAAGGATTAGATTTTTAAAATTAATATTTATCAAAAAATTAACCTTTAATTTAAAGCTCTTCTCGCTTTGGCAGATACTGTCTTTAAGCAGATGTAATCATACTCTGAAGTATGTTTAATTTATATAATTTGTTTTTATTTTAATGGATACTTTTTTCTGTTAATATCAATACAGATTTTCTTTCAAAATCAGAAATGCAGAAACATCATCAACACAAAAGCCAATTACTTTTCTTTCCTTTTCTGTTCCACATTAGATGATTATGCTGATAAGTCTTCTGGTTAAATCCCTATTTCTTTTCCAGTACCGTTAGTATCATAAGGCAATTGAAAATTTTCCACTCCTGGCAGATTATGTCTGAATAATAATTTGTATTCTTCTGAAGGCTGAGTATTCCTTTTTCCTCTTTTGGTTACAAATGACCTGGAAGTACATTCAAAAGAGCAGGAATACCATCTTAAAATCAAAATAGAAAGAGTTTAATCCATTCAGTTAGCTCCTTCCAATTGATTTTTCCTCATTTTTGTATCCACATTCCAGGGCGTGAGAAAAAAGCTTTGATGCCATGATAACATTTGTAAATTTAATATGAATCTACTCCTGGCCCTCTCATATCTATAATAAAAATATTCCGAAGAATGGCAGCAAGGAAATAGACAAAGATATATTTCTGAATATATGAATCTGTCCTAGTTCCCCTGATACTAAATCAAAGGACAATGACATATATTTTTCCTAAAATGAAAAGAACCCTTAAATGTGGAACAGAATAGTAAATGGAATAAGATTTTATTGCTTTTGCACTAATACGCTGAACATTTTACACCATAGTAATAATAACTTTATATATGTGTGTGTGTGTATCTTTCTACATTGAGATTTTCAGTGGTACAAAACCTCTAATTTTATCCTAACTTTATTCTTACCTAGCTAAAGAAGCGCAAACCAGGACAGTAACAAAAATTACCCTTGAATCAGATACTAAAAGTGTAAAATCAGACAAAGAGTCTCATTTTAAAGCAGCCTATGAATACAAGAAAGAATCCTCCACAGAAACTTCAAGTGTGACAAGTGTATCCTCAGCTCAAACAATCAAACCAAGGATCCAAGATTATTATCCTGACATAGTACCCTGCGAAGAAGTCATTGCAGAACCTAAAACCACCGTACCAGTCTTCCTTGAATCTCTGCCCCCAGAAATCTTGGTCAAAGAAGGAAATGATATCTCACTTTTCTGTGTAATCAAAGGTGTTCCCACACCTTGTGTCATCTGGCTGTATAATCAGTTAATAGTTGAGGAGTCTGCATTATGCTCTTTAAGACATGATGGTCCCCTATGCACTTTAAAATTACTGAAAGTTAATGAGAATCAGAGAGGTATATACAAGTGCAGAATAATTAATTCTGCAGGACAAGCCGAGTGCAGCACACATCTGAGAGTGACAGGTTGGCAACTGCATGTTCCTTCCATATACAATCTCCTCCTGCACTGAAACCTGCTTGCTTCTCAGTACATGATATATACTGTAAAACAACTGCAGATCAATGAATATTTCCGTCACGTTGTATTAAAGGCATGTGAAAGGCATGTTGAATTACCCCACCTTCTCCCCCCAAAGAAGAAGAAAACCCTTTTTATAAGAGTTGTGGATGAATTGAACACTCCTGAGTTTCACTTTTTATAGACTTAACTGGGCATCTCCTGGCATGCAGAAGTCTGTATGTTTGTGTTGTTTCCTTTTCTTATATAGCAATGCATCACGAAGCGTTCTGTCATTCGAGTCTTTCTTTCTTTCCTTATTGCAGATCTGGAAAAAGTTATTCAGGAGAAGATAGAACAGCAGATTGAAATGGAAGTTAAAGGTACAGTTTCAAAAGGATATTATGTTCCATTTGGCGTAAAGGTTCAGTGACCACTTTAAAAAGCCTATTTTTATTATTTTTATTTATTTGTTGCTTTTGCAACAACAACAAAAGAAAAACATTCTGAGACATTCAAATATGCTGCATGTTTTGGGAGTTTTTTTGTGTCTAAATATGCTCTAGACATTTTGCACTGTAAAGAAGTACGAATTTCAAAGTAGATTTAAAGCTTTCATTTTATAGATCTGCCATTTTTATTTTCGGTACTTGCTATGCAGCTGGTTGCAAAAGCTTTCCTTTTACATATCTCCTTCTAATGCATGAGGACCCTTAAAATTCCACTGAATTTCTAATCATAATTTAAAACATTCAATTAATTTGTCGGTAGAATTGGGGTGGCATCTGTTTATGAAGTGGTTTTATGCAAGAAAATAAAGTGACCAATTTTCATTGTGCTCTCCTGTTGTATGCATTTAATTCTCCACAGTAGATTTCTTACCTTGGCTTGCAGATAGAGTAGTTGATTATTGTTGCTTGCTCCTTTTTTTCTTTCTTTTCTTCTTTTGCATTACATTGTGAGGTTAGCAGCTGTATTAGTTCGAATAAACGCCTTCTCATTTTAGTAAATTACTTATAGTTCATTTTTAATAGTTTTGAAAATAATCTTTTTTAAATTGTTTGGCCATCGTAACTCACAAAGAGCTCAGAAAGGGCGTTTATTCTACTGTCTGCAAGTCAGGTAAGAATCTTTCCCCCCTTTGGAAACAAAACATATGAATTAAATTTTAAAAAAAGCTTTTGGGGCGGTAAAACATGCACTCACCAGAACATGTCCTTTTGAGATTCATTTTTACTTGTTGCTGAAGAAATTTTCCACAGTTGGAAGAAAGAACCGACAATGAACGATTTTCGAGTCAGAATCATTAAAACAGAGCAAGTGTTGCGTTTATTCGAACAAATATGGTGAGTGAATTTCTTTATGTATTTGGGATGAATTTGTAGCATGCTCATTATTCATTTTTTTCTCTGTCTATTTGATGGAAGAGCAGAGTGTGCTGCAATATAATGTTATTCTCTTGCAGAATTGTTCTTTGCTGAAGAGCCGGAATATACCGCAGAAAAGTCCGTTGCTGAAGAAGAAACCTTTGCTGATTCAGAGGATCTTCGGAGATCTTTTTCTGACCAGAAGTGTACAAGTAGAATCAAAGCTATGGCCGCTTGTCCTGAGAAACTGAAACCTTCTTTCCTACAAAAATTAAAATATCAGTCAGTTTTGGTTGGAGAACCAGTTGTTTTCCAGTGCAAACTAAGCGCTTATCCTTCACCCAAAGTTACGTGGTTTCATAATAACAAACAAATCCCCCAAAGTCTACGAAAAATAATAAAAAATGAGAACCGCATGGATATGCATGATTCCAGTCTAGAAGTTAAGGATGTTCTGGAAGAGGATTCAGGGAGCTACAAGATTTTTGCTATTAATAGTGAGGGTTCGGCTGAGTCCACAGCATCTTTGTTAGTAATTCAAGGAAGTGAACAAAATGCCAAATATCTAGAGTTTCTAAGAAAGTCAAAAGGCACCCGGGAACATATAGAACATATGATGCAGAAAAAAAGAGATGATAGGGTTAAGGTTGATCTGAGATTTATTGGTTCACCATTTGATAAGAAACAGGAGACTGAGAAAGCTTTAACTCATTTGTCTCCTACCAAAGGAAAGGTAAGGACAATTAGTTTTGAAAATACACCATCTTTAAGACAGGAACTTACGTATGACAATGATTGGATAGGAAAAAAGCATCTGGTTAGGGTAGGAAGTGACAAAGAGTCTTTGCTTGACGAGGAGATCAGGCTGAAGCTACAGCGCCTTCGCGAGGCAAAGAAAGTTATATTAGAAAAGAAAAGGGCATCAATTGAAGAGCAATATTTGAACAATGTTGGCTTTAGGAATGAGAAAAATCCATCAGCTCCTCCAGTCTGCCTGGTAGGTCAGGTAGGAACAAAGAGGGCTCTCTTTCAGACAATTGAGCAGATCAATGAAAAGAACATGCCATGCCCAGAAGAACTGATCATAGAACATTCCAACAGAAAGCTTGAGAATACTTCGGAAAAGTTTCATGTGAGAATGGAACAAATTCTCGGCCTTTCTACATCTTTCCAGGCTCCTCCGGAGTCAGATGAAAGAAGCAGTACAGGAAAAATCTTCCCAAAACAAAAGATTTTTAGTGGAGCAATGAAACAGGAAGTTCTAAAACCAGTTTCAAAAACAGAAAGGACCGGTAATACCGATGTCCAAGCAAAGCCATTGGAAACAAAAATGGATACCCAGTCAGAGGAACATGCTGAAGATTTCACTCCTATGAAATCTGCTAAGAAAACCCCCTCCCCTCTGGTTTATGTACTAATGACAGATAATGTCAGTCAAAAACCAGAAATGGTGATGTCTGATACAATTAAATTTAGCATCAATGAACCTACAGCACTTTGCAAGAGCAAAAGTATCAAAGTGGAGAAGTCAGTAAGCGAATGTTCTTTTGACAGCAAAGAAAATATATCGGAAGGACTAACTGAAATTAAGGAATTGTATACACAAGTAAAGACTCCTCCAGTGCAACATATGGAGCCATCCCCGCCTTTTTTTATCCAGGAAATTAATTCTCAGGAAGTAAGTGAAGGAGAGAGTTGTACTTTCAGCTGCGCTTACCAAGCCCATCCATACATCACAGTCACTTGGTATAACAACGACAAAGCATTATCACTAAGCCAAGGTTGCAGCATTAACACCACAAAAAATCATTCTGCATTGACATTCCCAGCTGTTACCTGCAAGCAGGAAGGTTCTATCACTTGTGTGATATTTAACCAATATGGAACTGCAACAACTTCAGGCATGCTAAAGGTGAAAGTAAAAGAGATACCTAAGTTGGAACAATTTGATATATGTAAAGTTAAACTATTGCCAGATTATACAGAAGAGGAAGAAGAACTTAGTTTGGCATTTGACAGTAGGAAAAAATATGAACCAGTTTTAAGTGCTTCTGGTAAAGCCACCCTCTTACTTCCACAAGTTCATGTCCATCAACCTTCCATTTCCAAAACAGATCAACTTTCTCTTCCATTGGAAATCAAAGTAACTGCCCCAACCCCAACTCCAGAACAAGGAGAATTTAAAGAAGGAATTCAGACCGGATTTATCTCAGAAGAAGTCCCTGAAGAACAAACCTCCAAAGGAATAAAACATAAATTTAAATTTTCATTTGATGGGGTTCATGAACCTCCCAAAATCCTAAAGGAAATTCAACCAAATATTAGGTGTAAAGAAGGAGATTCGGTTGTACTCGAATGTGTAATATCTACAGAATCTCAAGTAGTGATAACATGGCTTCAAAATAACCAGGCTTTGATATCCAATGGCAATTTCTGTTTTGAAGAAGGAAATGGCATTTATAGATTACATATTTGCAAAGTTTCCTTATCAGATGCTGGCATTTACAAATGCGTTGCTGAAAACAGTGCAGGTTTAGTGGAAACTGCTTGCAATCTCTTAGTAGATCCTTCTCAAGAAGCATTTTCCAATATTGTAGATCAAACTGACTTTAGAATTTCGCAAAGCCAAGCCAAAGACATCCAAGAACAGGTTACAAAAGAACAGGATTATTCTGAATCCTCCGTAGGCCTAATGAAGAGCAATTTTTATATTAAACAACACTGTGTAAGCCAAGAGTTCCAGAATATTAATATGGTGGAGAAAATGCAGGAACAAAAGATTTCTACAGATCATCAAGAAATGGTCAGAGGAAGAAAAGGGATAACATCTAGGAGTCCCAATATTGGCAAAACTGTTTTGCTCCATAATGGAAAATACTTTGGTGAAGAAGCAAGAAAAATGGATCAAAATAAAGAAGTAATGGGGAAAACACAAACACACAAAGTTGTATTTGAATTAAAAGAAATTCTTCCCATTAGAGAAAATATTCAAGAACAAATCAAATGCCAGGACCCTATCAAACTACATGTAACTTCTGATAAATTGGATATCTCATTTGGTGAAATACAGAATGAAGAAAATATTAGTAACAAACAAATCAGACTTAAGTCAGAGGATGCACATGCCCATGATGAATATTTTGTTTCTAAAATAAAAGAAACTGATATAAACAAGCAGAAATTATCCATACAAGCTATAAAGCAAGATGTATATCCTAAGAAAGATATTGCTAATGAGACAGAATCTATAAACAAATTAGAGTCATACTCAGCTTCCTATGATACTGAAGCTGTTCTTCAAAAGCAGAAGGAAAATATTGTCAAAGGTATTTCGGAATTTGAAGTAGTAATTGTTTCCAACAATGACAAAATAAGAGAAAATGTTGAGAAAAATTCATTAGAAGAATTTCGCAAAGAAAGCCAACCAAGAGAAAATGCAATGAATGAATTAAAACATAAAGCATTTCCAGAGAAAGAAACAGTTTTCAGTCAATCCATTCAGCAAGTAGAAATGAATACAGGTGTTACCGAAGACCGAAGAGATCTTCAGCAGAAGGCAATGCATGCAAAAGATCAATGTTCCGTCTCTGTTTACTCAGATATAAAAACTGATGAAAGACATCTTAAAAGTGGAGAAGCTGAGGTTATGGATAATGCACAGAGGATGCTAGCTTTAGAAGAAAGCATACCTCCTGATCAAGGATTTTCCAAAGTAATTGAACTTGTGAAGCAAGAATTTAAGGAACAGCAACTTTCAGTGCCATCCACAAATAAGAAATTAGAACAAGGGCACCCTGATGAAGAGGACAATAATAAGCTAAAAGAAGCAATGCAGCCAGAGGAAGTATGCTTTAGAAAACTTTATTTTGCCTCTGAAGACATGACAGTTGATGAACAGGACATCACAGACAATAAACATCAGATAGTGCATCCCACCCAGGAAGATTCACTCTCTGTGGAAGCCAACATGGAAAATGAGCATATTCAAGAATATGCGGTCCCAGAAGCTATTCATCTAAAACTAGCTTTTTGGAACACAGAAGATGCTAACCAGCAGCAAGAAGAGAAGCTGTCAGAGGAGGAAAGACATCTTAAAATTCCATCTTCTGCTTCTGAGGAACTGGAAGCCCTTCAAGGACATGAACTGGTTTTCACTCAAGAGGTTTCTGATGAAAGCCAAGTCCCGCTTAAAAACAATTGCCAGCAAAAAGACCTCTGGTCCCAAGAAAAAGAATTGCAAACACAAGAGCCAGTGTTTGATCTAAAAGCACATGCAGCTATTTTCTTCCCAGAATGTTTGTTGAAGGAGGCTGAAATGTTGCAGAAGGTAGAAACATGCCCTTTTAGTCAGAAGTCTGCATTTGAGATGGTGGGGACAGAAACAGAGAGTTTCACAAAACAGATGGAAGACAAACATGTGACAGGAGAAACCATTCCTTTACCTGAAGAACTTTGTCAGAACGATAAAGAAGAGTTGAAAGAAGATAATACAGGTACCACAGAACAGGAGTTGGCAGTAGAAGCCGAACTATCTATAACTCAGATGCTGAAGAAGGCCTTAGAAAACATTGACATCTCTGCTGAGCATAGTGAACACAAAAGAAATATTTCTGAGAGAGCACCACTTAGCATGTCAAGTGAGGACTTTTTGAGGGAGTCTTCAGAACTCACCCCACATAATAAATATCTTCAAACCACAGTAAGGGAAACTGGTATCCCTGAATACATCGATACCTCTGGATTGACAGTTGCAGAAACAGATAGTTTTATATCTGAAATGAAAAAAGCTGCATTTGAAAAAAGATCTCAAAGTGTTCATAAAACACAGGAAGAAAAAACATTGGTCACTGAACATTCCTTTACTGGGGAGACTACAAACTTTTCTTTAGAGAAAAGCAATAAGCAGAAACTTATTGATACTCAAATAATAACAGAAGAACATTCTGTCTTTCAAGAACCACCTGATACTTCAACCAAGGAACTTTCTTTATCACAGTTCCTTCTTTTATTAAAAAATGAGTCAGTTATAAGTCCACATGAAGAAATCAAACCCATACATAATCTTGAAGAACAAGAGCAAAGTTCAAAACCTCCAACTGAAAGACAATGTAGAGCTGAAATTGTCAGTCCTTCCCTCAGAAAACTAAATGAAGAAGCTGTTCTTCCATCACAAGAGATATACAGATCTCCTGATGGGGCAGATGTTTGTTTTACAAAATATTTGCTTGCTGCTGATGAAAAGAAGATTCCAGATGTGAGAGAAAGCTCATCAAAGATTTTAACCCAAGAGGGATCTATCACCTCTTTGGAGGTTGAAGATGTCACATTTAGCACCGTTTATGATTATTACAAACAACAACAAGAATTACCACGCCCATTGTCTCCTGAATCAGAAATGTCTATTGATATTGAAAGCATGAATGGAGATGAAGTAGTAGAATGTGAGAGATTCTACACACCACCCTCATCGGTGGAGATGTTTGAATCTCTCTCATCTTCTCCTTCTTATCATACACCTGTTGGTACCCCTGAACAATATTCTACTCCTTCAAAGGAGAGATATTCTACCCCTTCAGAGGAGAGATACTCTACCCCTTCAGAGGAGAGATATTCTACCCCTTCAGAGGAGAGGTACTCTACCCCTTCAGAGGAGAGGTACTCTACCCCTTCAGAGGAACGATATTCTACACCTTCTGAGGAGTCAAATCTAAATTCAGCAAGTTCTCCTGCAAAGCTGATAAGAAAACATACATCACCAGAGTGTTATCAAACAGCAACTCCATCTCTTTTGCAACAAAGGAGCTGTTCCTTTGATGAACTACAGTCTGAAATGTTTGTTACACCTTCTGAAGCCTTAGAGCCAAAGGGAAATGAAATGCCTCCTGCATTTATTAAACCTCTGACCAAAAGAAAGATCTATGAGAACACCACATTGTGTTTGATTGCAGAAGTCATAGGTTCTCCGATGCCTGATGTGAAATGGTATAAAAATAAGTCTCTTCTAGAACAAAATCAACAAGTCAAAATTCAAAAAGAAGACAATATATGTATGTTGGAAATCCGTAACAGTAAACAAACCGATGGAGGAGAATATATGTGCCACGCAGTAAATATTATAGGGGAAGCTAAAAGTATTACACAGATAGAAGTGTTGCCACATGATGGACGAGCTTTAGCTCTTCCTCCTCCAGTAACTCATCAACAGGTTATAGAGTTTGATATAGAAAAAGGGTCAACATCCCGAACACCTTCCCCACAGGAAATACTTCTGGAGGTAGAACTGGATGAAGCTGACATAAAAGAATGTGAGAAGCAAGTGAAAATAGCCACCATTCCTGAGCTGAGATCTGAACATCAGAGTATGGTTGTATCTCTGGATGTTCTTCCTTTATCTTTGGTGGAAAACACCCAGGCTTTGTCTGGAAAAGAAAGCAAAGATGTTCAAATTGACTTTGAAGTAACGGAAATGCCTCCATGCTTCATCACCCCTGTTGTTGATACAGAGGTTTCGGAAAAATCCACAGCATTGTTCCACTGTAAAGTCTCAGGTTGTCCTACTCCAGTAGTGCAGTGGTTTAAGGAGAGTAAGTGCCTTGCTCCAGATGGTTGCAAATATGCGATTGTTAGCGAGAATGGAAGTCACAGTCTTAAAATTCAGAATGTGGTGCGTTCTGACTGTGGTTTGTATTTGTGCAAAGCTCACAATACTGTTGGAGAAGTGATGTGTAAGTGCTTCTTATCTGTGACTGAGAATCGGAAGTCCCGTGCAGTGGCAAGGGATGAAAGTGAAGTTAAATTCGGGTTGGAGGTCCCAGAAGATCAACCACAAAAGATTGATTTGCTTGTAGATAATACTATCCCAAGTGGCAACCAAACTGAAATAGAACTGGAGTTTGAGTTTGAACATAGCACTGATGATTCCCAAAAAGCTGTCAGGCTAGTTGCAGTTACAGAACAGGAGCAGGAAGAGGAAGGAGAGTCATGCGTTAACATTAATGTTGATGTGTTTGCTGAGCCAGCGAAAGAGGAGCACATAAAATTTGAAGCAAAGAGCACAGGCAGCTGTAGCTTTGAATTTCAAGTCACCGAAGCACCTCCCAAATTTATGAAAAATATTTATGACTGTTTTTCTTTTCTTGGAACTTCTGCCTGCTTCCAATGCATTGTAGATGGTTCCCCCAAACCGGCTATCAGTTGGTTCAGAAATGGGGTGCTGATATGTGATGAAAGAAGTTGTATAGAAGAAAGATGTTGTATGGAAGAAAGTCAAGAAGGATGCCACAGTCTGGTTATGAGAGATGTAGTCCAAAGTGATGAAGGAGAATACATGTGTGTAGCAACAAACAAAGCAGGGACTGCTCATAGCACTGCTTTATTAAGAATCTGCTAAATACCCTGAAATAAGAATCCATTTCATCTGAAAAGTATAATAGATGAAGGCTTAATTTAGAGATCTGGACATAGCGTTAACAATAATATTGGCTGTTTCAAAGCACTCTTAGAAAGGGAATAGATAGCCCCATTGAATTTGTTCTCAGCCTCATAAGGCTACTTGGTGTTTAGACTTTATTTGGCACTGCAATACAGGTCACGTGCCTCGCAAAATGAATTTTACTGTTGCTAACAGCTCACGCAATCTCATGATTATACCATTGACATTGTCACCTACTTTTGTATACCATCTTAGATACTTGTAAATATACTTATGTCATTAAAAACTAATCTGCATTTTTGTGAAGAGGGTTTTGGGATCTTTAATGCTCTTTTCACTAGTGACTGATTGACTTTAAATTGTACTCTATAATCAACACTAAATTTTCACTAGAGTTCTGTGAAAGAACTCAGAAGAGCAATTTCACCCTCACAGTGTTGTATCGGTAATGTTTTTTCCTGACCGTATTCTGAATATTTATGCAGTTTCTCTTCTGGCAAAATTTTCACTGAACTGAGACTTTTGTTGTTCTCATTCCAATACAAACCAAAATTAGCATGCCAGTCAAAATACCCTGATCAAAGGTAATTAAGACCAAACTAGTTATGTTTAAAGTTTTCTCATGCTAGAGACTGTATAAAATATCAGGATTTATTTTTCTTTTACCAGTAGAGAAGAATCTGGAATTTAGAGGAAAGCTTAATGAACCACATAAATATCTCAATGTGAATAAAATAGTTTCATTCTAAATTTATCCCAAAAAACTAACTGTCAAAGGCAGATAAAATGAGACTAAATCCCCAATGAGGTCAATAACTGATATAAATATTTCTATATAGCTAAACCAAAAATAAATTAAAAAACCAGTAATGAAATGTATGCATTCAGTTTTTTAATACATGAATATTTCTTATTCTTTTCTCTCTATACTTCAAAAGAATAAAATAATCTCAGAATCAGTGGAGGCAATGAAATTTATTCCCAAGTAAGCATACATATGATTTAGAGTGTAATCATATGTATATAAACCATGTTTTCAAGAGAACATACTGTAGTTAAGTCATATGTTCAATAAAACATATTCCCAATTAAATAGGTTCACAGCCTTGGGCTACAATCATTTATATACTTCCCTGAGGATAAATTCTGTTGAAATCCATTGAGCTGATTTTGATTAAATGTGTACATGGTTGCATATTAAGATCCAATCTTGGACTCACTCATATAGGAGTAATCTCTATTGCATGCTGTGAGATTTATTTCTTAATCTACATGCATATACTTGCATGTTTACTATATTAAAAAGAAAAATGTCAAGAATTAGTATAGGCATTAACATAGAAAGCATGTTAACTGTTTTGAACATCATTTTAGCACTGCAGAGAAAGTAAGTTAGAACTGGAAAAAGAATATGTCAGGTTTAGTAATGGCAAAACAATCGCTTTAAAAACTAAATGAATATTCCTGACAGTTATAGTTGCTCATTGTTTATTTCCAACATTGATATTTAAAAGTAGCAAGATAATTTATACTCAAAGTAGTGCATTTATATACTCATTTATGTATGGGTGTGTTCTTATTTCTATATGCCTTGTGCTTAGTCAAGGAACAATACTTTTGGCTCTAAGCAGTATATCACCTGAATAGGAGGCTCCAGTGTAGTAAAAATATAAAATAGTTCTCATAACTATTCCACAAAATATTGTTGAAAATTTTTGGCACCTTTAAAAATACCATCTTTTATAAACAGAGAATATTTAGACCAACTTCTGAAGTTTTGAATTGAAATACCGTAGAGAAAAAGCTTCTGGGAGCTAACTACTAGAGAAGCACATTTTAAATCAAACTTAATTATGAAATGTAATGTATAAACTAGATATACATTCCAAAATTTATTATTAATTTCACCTCACACAATCATAGAAAATACAAAACTCACAATTAAGTGAGTTAATTAATTAAAATGGATATTCACAGAACATAAATAGCTAAATGAATTTGGACCCAACTAATCTGGAAAAGTAGATTTTGGGAAAGAAGAATAGAATGGTTGTGTGTGTGTGTGTGTGTGTGTGTGTGTGTGCGTGCATGTGTGTGTGTGATTTTCTTCTTTTCCTTCTAAAGTCAGATTGCCTGAGATAGATTAAGAAGAGACCAAGGTGGCCAATACTTATGTTAATTTTATACTACTTCCCATTTATATATAATATAATCTTAATTATTAGAATTTATGCTTAAGCAAAATTCAATTACAGTATTTTAATATTGTGTACCTATATATGTTACATTTAAGATGACCGGTTATAAGAATGTTCTTTTGTTTGATTTTGTTTTGCTATTTTGAATTATCCAAATAGATATACAGGATATTTTAACAAACTTAATTACCGTGTTATATATGATAATTGGTTAATAATAATATTAACAACATGCCAATACCATTTAAATAATATGCATGATGGCCGGATAGCAGAACAATTAAATGATTAGTAAAATATAAAAACACGTAGATTAAATGAAGTGGTATAAGAGAAATAAATCTACCTGATCCAACACTGAGCTGGGCAGAAATTGCAGAGGAATTAGTGTTCATTGCCATTCCCCTACTCAGTTGAAGTGCCAATGTCCCTGAATATCAAAGAATATACATTGCATATATTTTTCTGTCTAACATCAAAGAACATAAATAATTCCTCCTGGGGGAAAAAACTGACTTCTGATTTTCAGCCTATAATATTGCTGCAGAATATGATCTTGCATTTGTAGCCCTAATCTTCCCAAAGGGGAAAAAAGGTGCAGCCATAATGCCTGCATGTTTGTTCTGTTAGGAAGACAGTAGGCTATGAACAGGTGGAAAACTCTTTACCCTAAAAGCTCTGGATAGATTCATGCTTTGCCCATTTCTTCTCCTGATTCCAAGAAGACCACCTTTTAGAAGGGGAAAGAGAATTAAATCTCCAAAATCTCCTACTCAAGCCCTTCTTGATAGCTGAGAAGTCCCGCCGTGCTCTAATCCTAGTTACTGCAAGGAGCCACAAGCTCCTGGCAATGTTCCCATTTCTCGGGATAAATATCCCTGTTTAAAATTAAAAGTTATGGTTTGTGGGTAACTGATCAGGAAAACCACAGTGCAAAGCTGAAATAATGGATGCTGTGAAATCAAGCCAACGTACCCAGCTCAACAAGGGTGGTGTTTTCCCCTCAAACTTTCATTTAAACTACATACTTTTTCCGTGTCAAATCCAATGTCTTTTGGGGTTTTTTTTGCTTTCGTCACAGAGTACTTTAGTAAAGCCATTAAAGCAGATTTCATTTGTCCATGGTCTATGTTACCTTGAAATGCCAGTGTATATATTGTTGTAATAAAAGTATACAATACAATGCACTTGTGCTTGTCTTCACTGAGCATGCTTTGGTATATTTTTTTCTTTTAATTCAAGTTTTAGGCCATGGTGGGGTGTGTGTGTGTGTGAATGTCAATCCTTTTCAGCACAGCTCTCTTGAACTTAAAGATGGAGACCTATTTTCTCACAAACTAGAAATAAGGCATGATTTATTGAGGTGAACAAAGGGTAGAATGCTGCAAATTTTTGCAGCTGTCACATCCAAACACACACACACACACACACACACACACACAATATTACTTTAAAAAGTCTTTGTTTAAAAGTGTATCAATAATTTCAGTGTTATTTCTAGATGACTAGAATCAACTATCTAAAAGAAAAGCTGGATGATTCAGGAGGGAAATCAGGAAGACTAATCAGTCTTATGCAAATGCAAGTTGATTTGATTTTAAAAAAGAATGTATGAATCTAAAAGAGGTGTTTAAGCATTGGGGCGGGGAATAGAATAGCAATAGCACTTAAACACTGTTCCACGGACCTTTATAGCACTCTCTAAGTGGTTTAAAGAGTCAGCATATTGCCCCCAACAATCTGGCTCTTATTTTACCAATCTCGGAAGGACAGAAAGGTTAATCAACCTTGAGCCAGTGATAATCGAACTGATGGCAGTCGGCAGAATTAACCTGCAATACGGCATTCTAACCAGTGCACCACCACAGCTCTTCAGGAATGATCTATTTTTGTCCTTTCGAGGAAAACTTGGTCAGTAGTGGTGCTCAAATCTGCCTAGACTAGCGGTTCTCAATCTGTGGGTCGTGACCCCTTTGGGGATTGAACAACTCTTTTACAGGGGTCGCCTAAGACCATCGGAAAACACCAACCCCATCACATACACCCTGTACAAATATGGTTGGGGGTCACCACAACATGAGGAGCTGTATTAAAGGGTCGCGGCATTAGGAAGGTTGAGAACCACTGGCCTAGACAAAAATGAAATAGTGGTGCTTTCCTGAACTGATGTCCCTTTCTACTAGAGATCTACAGCATAATTATTTGCATTATTAACGCTTTAATTTGCACAATTCAAGACAGCTTGCATAATACTCCCCCCCCCTCTTATTTTCCTCACAGCAAGAACCCTAGAAGGCGGGTGGGTCTGAGAAAAAGTAATTGACCCAAAGTCACTCACCTGGCTTTCACATCTAAGGGAGGACTAGAACTCACAGTCCCCCAGTTTCTAATAAATCACTTAGCAACTACAACAGACTGTCTCTCACCCTGTGTTAGTAGCTTAATGTTTTATTATAATTATTCCAAATAATATGAAAAAGTGAAATAATATTCATTGTTCCTGGACAGTAAATCCATTCAGTTGGGTGCAAGAAAATCATGTGTTTTTAAAATGCGCATCACAATGTGTACCTTACTAAAGTAATTCAAAGGCTATTTACTTTTCAGGTATCCCTAGGCCAGGGGTCTGCAAACTTAAACACTCAAAGAGCCATTTGGACCCATTTCCCATAGAAAAGAAAACAGGGAGCCAATAATTTAACAACTGGTATGACTGGGTGGGCACAGCCAACTCACATCACTTATTCCCACCCGGTTGCCTCCTGCTCTGGAATATGGAATGAGTCTCCATCCCACACCATCACCCTTACCTTCTCAGACCAGGCAAGGAGTGACGGGGAGGGGAGGACAGGGGAGGACAGGGACCAGTCAGTGGTGGAATCAGCCGACAGGAAGCCACAGCAGAGGGCAGAAAGAGCCGCATGTGGCTTCAGAGCTACAGTTTGCAGACCCCTGCCCTAGGCTTATAAGTACATTTGCAAGAAAAAAGATTATTACAAGACGAAGTATAAGGTTCAATACTATGAGCCGTGGTGGTGTAGGGGTTTAATGCCTCTTAAAGGTAATACCAGCTGCCTGCAATTAGTGCAGGTTCGACTCCCACCAGGCTCAAGGTTGACTCAGCCTTCCATCCTTTTG
>JANHFR010002715.1:201481-212836 GCA_032468015.1 Mimophis mahfalensis | reverse complement strand
TTTCACCGCCAATCCTGGTCGCCAGGAATCGCCTGCAGAAGCTGGCAGGATTGAAGGGGACCTGTCCTTGCCTTGCCTTGCCTTGCCTTGCCTTGCCTTGCCTTGCCTTGCTGAAGGCATCTTACTGGTGGTGACGCCTGGAATCGCTTAAAAACGTGGTGCATGGGGCCCAGGCTCTTTGGCCGCCTCCTGCATTATATCCACTGCCTTTCCTTTGCATGGTAAGGCAGGTCCCCTTCAATCCCGCCAGGTTCTGCACGTCGCATTTTCGGGTGATTCGAGGCGGTTGCGGGGGAGCAGCTAAATACTTGGATTAACTGGGCTGCTTCCCCCCGCCTACTTGGCCACTGAGCAGACAGTTTTTTTCTGAGGAGTCACGTCATGTGCCCCCTGCATGGTACTCCCGGATTTTATTTTCAATAATTAAAATAAAGTGGTATTTATTTTGATTATTGAAATTTACCAGTAGCTGCTGCATTTTCCACCCTCGGCTTATACTCGAGTCAATTAGTTTTCCAGTTTCTGTGGCTAAAATTAGGTACCTCAGCTTATACTCGGGTCGGCTTATACTCGAGTATATACGGGTATACTGTCATATTTTACATAATCTTGCTTGCTAATGTGACAATGATTTGCATCTCATTCCAGAGCCAGCAACTATTGTAGAGAAACCAGAACCAATGACAGTCACCACAGGAGATTCTTGTACCTTAGAGTGCACTGTTTCTGGAACACCTGAGCTTACTACTAGATGGTTCAAGAATGGTTATGAGCTCACTTCTGACCAGAAATACAAAATCACTTTCTTCAATAAAGTATCTGTGCTCAAGATTCTGAATGCAAGTTTACAAGATCATGGAGAATATACATTTGAAGTGAAAAACAATGTTGGTGAAAGCCGTTGTACAGTTTCTGTACATGTTTCAGGTTAGTGGGGAATGAAATTTTGTATTTCCTCTGCATTTTTGTATCAAGTTTATATTGACTTCCGATGTTAGGCATCCTTGTACCATTCCTAAATGCTTTAGAAATCTACTTATTGTGGAATATCTGACAGAGGATCAATAGAGATTATAGAGCTGTGGTGCTGCAGTGGCTGCCAGCAGTTTGGCAAATCAAATCTCACCACGATCGAGGTTGACTCAGCCTTCCATCCTTTCGAGGTCGGTAAAATGAGGACCCAGATTGTTGGGGGCAATAAGCTGACTTTGTAAACTGCTTAGAGTGGGCTGTAAAAATTAAGCATTAAGCATTAAGTCTAAATACTATTGCTATAGCAATGAATATTTCTAGATAACCCATTCACAAGTTATGTTTTGCCTTTTAATGGTATATAGTACTGTTAGCACAGTTAGGAACACCTTTCTAAAAGGGAAAAAGTGTGTTTCACTCAGTACTGTCTTAAATGTAATATACCAAAAAAATACCCCACTAAACTACAAAAGCACTAATGTGTTGCTCAGAAAATTGAGTAAAAACCCTATTATTATCATCTGAGATGTCCGTAGAATCTGCTGCTTTCCTCAAAATGTTGCAAGAAGCATTACACTGTGAGTTTGACGCTTTTTATTCAGTACATGTTTAAAACATCAAAATACATGTATACAAAAAGTGAAGGTTGTAATGCCTGGGCATAATACTGCTTTTATCATTTGCCCCCTCTTATCCCTTCCTGCAGATATCACTGCTTATTGTAATTTATTTTTTATTTTGTGCTTGCAGATCGTATTATACCACCTTCATTCACAAAACCGCTGAAAGAAACACATGGTCTCTTGGGTTCCACAAGTGTACTTGAATGCAAAGTCATCGGATCCCCGCCGATCTCTGTTTTTTGGTTCCGTGATGGTGAGGAGATCACAAGTGGAGAAAAATATCAGGCAACCCTTACAGATAATACTTGTTCTTTAAAAGTGAATGCTCTTAAAGAGTCAGATACTGGAAATTACACTTGCATAGCAACCAATGAAGCTGGATCTGATGAATGTGAAGCATATTTCATAGTCAGAGGTAAAAATTTGAGGTTAAAATAAGTATTAAAAGAAAGTAATTATTTAAAAATCTTAAATTTGTTTTTTTTATGTTCTTTAATCTGCACATTTAGCATCAATGTTATTTTATTGTTTTTATGTGCATCTAGAACCTCCATCTTTTGTGAAGAAACCAGAACCTTTGAACGTTTTATCTGGGGCAAATGTAACATTCACAAGTATCATTAAAGGAACCCTCCCTCTTGAGGTCAAATGGTTTAGGGGAAGTGTTGAATTGGTTCCGGGACATAGATGCAACATATCTCTAGAAGAATCAGTTGCTGAACTGGAACTGTTTGATGTTCACCCTGTCCAAAGTGGAGACTACACTTGCATTGTCAGTAATGAAGCTGGCAAAATCTCTTGTACAACTCATCTTTTTGTAAAAGGTTTGTAATTATTCTGTCTGATGGGTTAAGCAGAAAGTCAACCATCAACTTTAAGCAACTTTCAATTTCCCATCTTGTGCTATTGTTTTTACAGAACCAGCAAAATTTGTGAAGAAACTGAATGACTTCCATGTTGAGAAAGGAAAACAATTAATTTTAGAATGCTCATATACTGGTACCCCTCCTATTCAAGTGTCTTGGAGGAAAAATGGTATAAATTTAACTCATTCGGAGAAATGCAGTATTACCACTACAGAAACCTCTGCCATACTGGAGATCTCTAACAGCAGACTAGAAGATGCTGGCCTGTATTCTTGCCACATAGAAAATGAATCAGGCCAAGATAACTCTCAGGCAGCTGTCTCAATCTTACGTATGTAGCTTATATCAAAGAATATTTTAACAGAACTATTGATTATTTTGTGGAAAATAAACTCATTTTGTGATTAATTTGTGCTTTTGTTCTATAGAACCACCATACTTTGTCCAAAATCTAGAGTCTGTACAAGTGACCGTTGGAGATTCTGCATCATTACAGTGTCAAATTGCTGGAACACCAGAAATTAATGTGTCATGGTACAAAGGAGACACAAAGCTAAGACCCACCAGTACTTCTAAAATGCACTATAAAAACCAAGTGGCCACTTTAGTATTCAGCCAGGTGGATAGCAATGACAGTGGGGAGTACATCTGCAAGGCAGAAAACAGTGTTGGGGAAGCTGTATCTTCAGCGTTGCTATCTGTTCAAGGTGAGTAATCACCACCAGGTTTTAACAGCTTGGGGAATACTATTTATTACTTTGTTAAAAGGCATGAGAGAGGAAAAATATGTCTCTTTTTGGCTGTTCTTTCCCAGAATTTCTGTAGCCAATACAAGCAAGTTGATACACTTTGTTAACAGCAACCCCTTGTGACTGGTTGTAGCCAGGGGTGGGTTTCAAATTTTGTAACAGCCGGTTCTGTGGGTGTGGCTTAGTGGGCATGGCTAGGTGGTCATGTGACTAGGTGGGTGTGGCTAGGTAGTCATGCAGGCTGGGCTGGGCGCTTCTCCAGAGGGAGTCATGGAGAAGTACCCAGTGCAGCCCCTTCTCTTTTGGCAGGAGGGGGAGAAGCTTCTCCCCCCATGCACCGAAACAGAGCAGGCTAGGCTGGGTGCTTCTCCAGAGGGACTCACAGAGAAGCGCCCAGCACAGCCCCTTCTCTTTCAACGTGAGGGGGAAAACTTCTCTCCCCTCATGCCAAAATAGAGCAGGGAACAGCCACACCACTTTTGCCAGTGAGTGGCGCAATTTGCCTCTGAACTACACAAAATGGTGGCAGGGAGGGGTGGAGAAGGCAGGGAGGGGTGGAGCCAGCCAGGAATGCATTTTTCCAGTTCTCCGAACTGCACAAAATTGTAACAACCAGTTCGTCTGAACCGTGCCAAACCGGCTGAAACCCACTCCTGGTTGTAGCTTCTCAACAGCATCTCTTTATTCATTAAGTCATTAAAATAAAACTTCCTTCTTTTATGTCATCTACTATCATATATGTTTAAAGTTGTCAGGGAAGACAAATGTCCACAATTCACTGAAACTTGACATAGGTTGCTAGAGTTTCATTTGTATCCTGTTCATTTTAAGCATGTCTAATTATACCTCTTTTAAGGATATTAATTTATATTTATTTATTTATTTATTTAATTAGATTTATATACCGCCCTTCTCCCAAAGGACTCAGGGCGGTGTACAGAGAATAAAAACATACACTACAAATATTAAAATAAATTAAACATCAAACGATATAGTGTATATATTACCACGGTAGATACCCTTATGCTATAGTTAGATATATGTATCTCACACTGGTAGAGACTAGGCTCCTAGAACTGGAAAAAACTATTCAGTCCATCAAGTTGAACCCATTGATCAATTCAAGAAATCCACCTATGACCAATAACTGTCCAAGCCAAAATTGGAATACATCAAGAAAAGGGGAACTCACTATCATCTTCAATTATGCTCAACCTCAAATCCAAACCATTCAGAGTCAGTAACTCTGCCCAATATTTGTTTTCTTGCAGAACGTAAACTTCCTCCTTCGTTTTCACAAAAATTAAGGGACATTCATGAAACTGTTGGCTTACCAATTACATTTGACTGTGGCATTAATGGTTCTGAACCAATGGAAGTAATGTGGTATAAAGATGGTGCACAAATAAGAGATGGCTATAACGTGCAAATATCATACATAAATAAAGTCGCCGTTCTACAGATTGCACAAACTGATATGAGTCTCAGTGGACAATATACTTGCACAGCATCCAATGCCATTGGGACCGCTTCTTGTAGCGCCAAACTCATCCTTACAGGTTTGAAAAAATACTTAACTCTCCTTTGATACTTTTATACGGCATATCAAGTCTCATTATAAGATTAGCTCATTATCTTGCTTTAAGTTTATATTTGGCATAAATCTTTAAATGTGCTGAATTAACAATTTATTTGTATTTCTTCCTATTTTAGAGGGGAAGATGCCACCCTTCTTTGACGTCCCAATTACACATGTTGATGCAGTTGTTGGCGACAGTGCTGATTTTGAGTGTCGTGTTTCTGGAACACGCCCTATTAAGATTACTTGGTCAAAGGATAACCGTGAATTGAGAACTGGAGGGAAGTATCAGATCAGCTATATAGAAAATATAGCCCATCTGACAATTCTGAAAGTTGACAAAGGAGATTCTGGAAAATATTCATGTCACGCTAGTAATGAAGTTGGAAAAGAGTCTTGCACAGCTCAACTTAATATTAAAGGTACTAGACATTTTCATCAGTAAGATAAAATTTAGATTCTATTGTGTGTAGGCTACTGTCTAAAGAACTCTCAGTTGCATCCCTTTGGTACTGCCAGAAAACTAATGAGACTTCGGGCATCATTAGTAATCATGTGAGATATGATGCTAATGATCCTGCATCTAAATTTGGAAGCCATGGAAACCAGAAATCCCCCTCCTATGACTGTATGCTGCTTTCATAGGGAAATTCTAGAATTAGTGTCTCTGTTTTGAACATACTGTATGCATGAAGAGGAATCTAAGAGTTTGTGAGAGCAAAAAAAAAAAGTAAAACTAAAGAAATGTTCTTACCAAAAATACTTTGGAATTCAATTAGATTAAAACCTGCCCTTTCTTGGTAGTATTTTAATTTATGAAGATATATTTTACTGTATATTTGATCTAAATGTATTAATCTCACTTTTTTCCTCAGCCACGCAAAAGTGGCATTTTTATTTTGCTAGCTGTTAGCATATTATTTTGTTTATGTGCTGCATTCTGTTTTTATTTATTTTGTCTTTGAAATTTTGCTGGTCACTGACTGAATAAATATTATTGATTGATTAGCCACACATGAGTGACAAACCTTGTGCCATTTTTGAGGATAACCCAAGACAATCAATAGAATTTAAAAACATTTGCCTGAATACATCTTTCTCACTAGTTTATTTTCCTTTTATCTTCCTTTCTGACAGAGCGCCAGAATCCGCCTACATTCACCAAGAAGTTATCTGAAACCGTAGAAGAAACGGAAGGAAACGGCTTTAAACTTGAGGGGCGTGTTTCTGGTACCCAGCCTCTGATGGTTGCTTGGTACAAAAATAACCAGGAAATTTATGGAAGCCCTAACTGTGAACTAGCCTTCGAGAACAATACCGTTCTGCTGCTTGTTAAAAATGCAGGACCAGCTGATGCAGGCTTATACACCTGCAAAGTATCCAATGAAGCTGGGAGCACGCTGTGTACTTCCTCCGTTGTTATTAAAGGTTAGTTCATCTCCCAGAGGCCTACTGTACTATATTTATTTTATTAGCTACTACTGTTTGCCATTGGGTCCAAATGACCAGAACATTAATTCTGATGTGTTAAATTCTACATACTGTGTGTGGCTTTATACCACGTTACAGCACAATAAGATGACAGAAAATTATACTGGACTGCTGAATTATTTCAATTTCCGTTCTTAAAACATTCAATCATGAGGCTATTTGAAGGATGCACACTTTTTTGATAATTGATTGATGGGGTTCTGCAAAAATGACCTTCATTTTTTTAAAAAATGTTATTACGGATACTCAAGGCAACATATTTTCTGATGAAAAACAATCCTTTTATTATTTTTCACTCTCAACCTGGAAATGTCAGCCCTCATGAATAGAGGAAAATGTTTTTCAAGGGGTCCAGTTGAGGTATATTTTATATATACTGGCAATTGTTATGACTCTGTACCTATAGATACAAGTATGCCAAAAGAATGGAAATTCATTTCACTATCTCCCATCTATGACCCAGCTAGAAGTATTCATCTATCTACGATTTTTTCCAAGTTTAAAATGACCTTCACCTTGACAATATTCACGTTACTTTTAGCATAAAAGATAGTGGGTATTGCATATCAAACATTCTGTATATCATCTTTAAAAATGGTCACTAAATATTGGCATTCCGCGTGATACCAAACAGAAAACTTATTTTCCTATTTTAAAAAGTTGTACTAAGAAAATGGAATTAATTCATTGCATCATATTGTTCTTACCTTGATATGTACTTTTTAAATTTAAGATGAATGGTAAACTAATTACGTTTCTCCTCTTGCTTTCTTAATGTTATCACTTTTCAGAACCTAAAAAGCCTCCAGTATTTGATCGACCTCTTAAACCAGTGACAATAGATGAAGGCAAGATCCTGCAACTTGCTTGCCATGTAGTTGGATCACAGCCCATTAGGATCCAGTGGCTCAAAGCTGGGAGAGAGCTCAGAACCTCTGATAAATGCAGCTTAAGCTTTGCAAATGGAACAGCTCTCTTAGAGATCCAAGCAGTTACTAAAACTGATTCTGCTGAATATGTGTGCAAAGCCTCAAATGCAGCTGGAAGTGATTCTTCAAAGTCAAAAGTGACAGTTAAAGGTATAGTTAAATTGAATATTTAGAGAGAGAAAGAGAGAGAGAATGGTAATTCAAGACCCTAGGAACTACTACGAAGACTTCATAACATGCCAAAGTGAATTATTTTGTCAGGCATGTAATGCACTGTAGAATACATGAAATAGGCATAAATGACTTGTCTTGAGAGTAGCATTTAATAAGAGTAGCACTTAATTTATGGTGGTTTGACTGAAATTAAATCAAACAATATTGCTCTAATACATACCCTGTGTTTGCAGCAGTTTTAGTCAGTGCTGTTTTACTTCTTCGTGGCATACTTGCCTATTATGACACTCGCTTTTGAGATAAGGAACATTATGCAAAACACAGAAAATTAAATAAAAGAAAGATATTAAAGGCATGAGAAAATTTATACGGGGTAGGATAGGGTAGGGTGGGGTAGGATAGGGTAGGGTAGGATAGGATAGGATAGGATAGGATAGGATAGGATAGGATAGGATAGGATAGGATAGGATAGGATAGGATAGGATAACAGAGTTGAAAGGGACCTTGAAGGTTTTCTAGTCAGGGGTGGGTTTTGACCGGTTTGGCCCGCTTCAGGCAAACGTGTTGTCAGTGTTGCTATGGATGGTTGAAAGTGGGCCCACCCACCCACCTAAGTTTCTAAGCAACCCTCTATCGCTGCATGCATGTTCCTTTTGGGCTAGGAAACAGCTGAGATGCTCCAGATCTGGAAACAGCTCAGGCACGCCAATCAGCTGTTTTTGGGCTCTGCCAAAATGCGCACGCAAAGCGAATAGGTTGTTAGACCACTGGAAGTCCATCCCTGTTTCTAACACAACCCGCTGCTCTGGTAGGAAACCCTATACCATTTCAGACAAATGGTTATCCAATCTCTTCTTAAAAACTTCCCATGTTGGAGAATTTACAACTTCTGGAGGCAGGTTGTTCCACTGGTTAATTGTTCTAGCTGTCAGGAAATTTCTCCTTAATTCAAGATTGTTTCTCTCCTTGATTACTTTCCACCCATTGCTTCTTGTCCTGTCCTCAGATGCTTTGGAGAATAGCTTGACTCCCTCTTCTTTGTGGCAGCCCCTCAGATGTTGGAACACTGTTATCATGTCATCCCAGTTCTTCTCTTCATCAAACTAGATAAACCCAATTCCAGGAACTGTTCTTTATATCTTTTAGCCTCCACTCCCCTAATAATCTTTGTTGCTCTCCTCTGCACTCTTTCTAGAACAGGGGTGTCAAACCCGCGGCCCCTGGGCTAGATGCACCATGTACTGGTAACGCCCACCCCAATATTATATCAGTGCTAGATAATAAATTATTTAGGTAGTGTAGAATTCAAATTTAGGGAGGGGGAAAATCCTCTATATATAATGGTTACTTCATTTGAATGTTGTCATTTTCAGTTCTCCAACATCATTCCTTTGCTTTACCTTCCAGAAAAACCCACAGCCGCACCAGTTGCTAAGAAACCACCTACTGACGGAAGACTTTACTTTGTGTCTGAACCTCTGAGTATCACTATAATTGAAAGTGAGTACAGCTTCTAAATATTTTCTTCCCCATGTCTGTTGACTACTCTCTTCCTTCAACCTACGGTTGACGTTTTCTTTCCTCTGTGTCTTTTTTCAAACAGAGAGCTTAGCAACTTTTACTGCTAAAGTTGGTGGTGATCCAATCCCCAATGTGAAATGGATGAAAGGAAAATGGAGGCAACTCAACCAAGGAGGTCGCATTACAATCCAGCAAAAAGGAGATGAGGCCAAGCTGGAAATCAAGGATGCAATGAAAACTGATTCCGGGCAGTATAGATGTGTGGCTTTCAATGAGCATGGTGAAATTGAAAGTGTTGTCAACCTTCAGGTTGAGGAACGGAAGAAAGAAGTTATTGAAGGTGATCTAAGAGCAAAATTAAAGAAGTAAGTGTTAACATTTTCCAATAATGTGAGACAGAAAGCTTGCTTTAATAGTTAGAAGTTGGAGAATAAATATAATTTAGCTCATTTGAAAGTATTCCTTCATCCTTCTCTAATGCTGATGACACTAGAAATTATCGTGTTAAAAATAGTTGTACGTGAGAAATGTAGAGTAAGGGATACTCAAAGGTGGTGTCATTGAATATGCCATTTTAAATGCCACAAAGATGCACAAAACAGGTGGCTAGGAGGACCTTAAGATAATATCATTGTATATATCAGTTGTATCTTTTCTTGTATTATAAGGCCCTTAGTGTCATTCATTCCCTAGTCACCTCTTGCTTGTACTACAGTAATGTATTCTGTGTGGCTTACCCTGGAAAACCATTTAAAAGTTTCATCTGGTCCAGAATATGATAGTGCAAGTTATTATGAAGGCACTACTGTTCATCCATGTAAGGTCCCAGCTCTGCAAATATTAGTCATTGCCATTTGGCTTCCAGATGCAATTCAACATGCTAATGGACCTCCATTAACCCTTTTAATGGAAGGATTTTGAGGTTTGTGACTTGGATGTTTACAAGATCACCATTCTTCCCTTGTTTGTCTATACTATTAGATCTGACAGGGTTGGTGTATTCCAGATCCCGTCAATAAAACAAGTTGTACAGTGGGAGCCTGCAGAATCAGTTTCTATAATGCCTTTGGAAACATATCCCCACAAAAATCCATATAGCCCCCAACCCTGTTATTCTTTAGGATGTTCTTAAAAATTTGTCTCTTACAGCAGGACAATTTGTGAATCCACTAGAGTGTTTTAATTTTTTTTTCCTGGAATAGCTATTATTATTTATCATTATCTTTCCCTCTTATGTTTCAAACCTCTTTGTAAGCCACCTTGAATCACTTATAAATTGGGCAACTCTATTGAGAAGAAATGAACATTTTTTATACATAGTCTAAAAGTTTTCATTAATGGAAGCACTCTCCAAGTGTCTTGATCACCATGGCATACTCTATAAAATTTTGTAAGTTTTATTGGGTTGTAAAATGAAATGCAGAACTAGGTCCAACTCTGTTAAATCTATAAGGTTGCAATCAAAGTGAGCATTAGGATATCCTTTAGCAAAGAACCCTATTTTATTAAGATGAAGATGCTTAGAATCTTGGGAAAAATATAAATCATTTCACACAAGCTGTAAGTTTAATGGGTGTTGGTGTCTATTTGCTTAATAAGTAATTTCTATATTTCTGCAGAACTCCAACAAAAAAGAAGGAAGGTGAGGAGGAGCAGGCAATTGATATCATGGAACTCCTAAAAAATGTAGATCCTAAAGAATATGAAAAATATGCCCGCATGTATGGAATCACAGATTTTCGAGGTCTCCTACAAGCATTTGAGATGCTAAAAGAAAGCCAGGCAGAAGAAACACACAGACTGGTAAACATCAACATTTTCCTTTATTAACAAATCATTTCAAACCATAGTTCTGTTACTTTAAAAAGTGCATTCAATGTTTAAGCATTGAACATTGAAGCATTTACAATTAATATTCTGCAATGTGCATTACTATCAATTCTGAATCAGAATCATTTGGGGTAGTTTCTTCCCAACATTTTCATACAATCTTTCTGGTTGTTAATAAAAGCCAAAACCCCTTCTTCCCTTTTGAGTCTGCAGTGACCCCCACATGAACAAGAGATTTTACCTTTCTTTGTAGAAAGATTTTACCTTTCTTTATATAGAAGGCAACTTCCACTAAGATTTTTGAGAACTGTTCATATGATTCAGAAATGTGTTAGTTGTGGAGCGACTTTACTAATCAAAAATAGTATCTATAATTAGGTTTGTGGGCTACAATCTTTACCCATCACTAAAATATATATTTTCTCTACAAAGTTTTTTCCAATCAGCTATCTTGAAAATTTGGGGATTGAAATCCATTAAATCTGAAATCCATTAAATCTGAGTCTGGAAAAACTGTACTAAGCAAATTTTTTTTAAAATCCCATTTATACCCCGCCCTTCTCCGAAGACTCAGGGCAGCTTACAACGTGTTTTAGCAACAGCCCTCATTCCATGCATATG
>JANHFR010002715.1:173069-185667 GCA_032468015.1 Mimophis mahfalensis | reverse complement strand
TACTTTCTCAGACCAGGCTAGGAGTAACGGGGAGGGGAGGGCATGGGAGGGCAGGGGCCAGTCGTAGTGGGATCAGCCAACAGGGAGCCTCAGTAGTGGGCCGAAAGAGCCGCATATGGCTCCAGAGCCACAGTTTTCAGACCCCTGCTCTAGCACATATTCAGAATGGATCTGAGATCCCTCAACTGATAGTGCTACTGTGTTACAAGTATACTTGTTATTTGCACTGTATCATCTGTGCAATATTGTCTTTTATATAGTTAGTTGTCTTCATAAACAAATATTATTTTTTTACTTAAGACACCAAAAGCTGGAACTAACAGTAGGTGCACTAAATATGTCAGAAGGCACTCATGATATATCCAAATACTATTATAGATATCAGAAATGGAATAATCTACTTATTAATCTCTTATAGAGAAGGCATAGTAGATGAGGTTTCTCCATTTGGCTGTGATTTAATTAAAAATCCATTCACAGTATTCTACTTTGCAAGCTCACAACTTTTTAAAAAATTATATTAAATTTTGGCATTTTAAAATCTGTTTTAAAGTGCCAGAGGTCCCTAAGAAAATTGTTCCAGAAGAAAAAGTTGCCATTCTGAAGAAAAAAGAGATTCCTCCTGCTAAAGGTAAAAGAATATGCCTGTATTTTTTTTTTAAAAGCCAATGTTCTTTAATGATCTCTTTGTATTTTTACCTTGACTATTTGGGTGTTCAGTCACATCACAGTTCACTTGAGTCCAATGCTCAGGTTTGTTTATAATTGTACAGGGTTAGGGCTCATTGTAATTACGTTTTGAAGATTCTACATATTCTTCTATCTGCTTGTTTTAATAGTACCTGAGGAGCCCAAGAAAGCCGTTCCTGAGGAAAAAGTACCTCGACTCCGTAAAAAAGAAGTCCCTCCAGCGAAAGGTATAGTTAGCACCTTCCTTTAGGAGAAAATAAAATTTAAAAAGAAGAAAAAACATCTTTGTTTTTTACCTCACTGTTCAATTGTTATGCTCTGTCTTCTTGATTGTAATTTTCTATTTGATATGCACTTATTCCACTTCTGTTACCATTGGAAATTCTAAAACGAGACTCTCATCTCTTTAAAGTGCCTGAGGTGCCAAAGGAAGTCATTGTTGAGGAAAAAGTAACTGTTGCTGTACCTAAAAGAGTTGAACCCCCTCCAGCTAAAGGTATATCTTGGGATATAGTTGGAATAACCTGATCATATCAAAGAGTGTCTTTTCTCATTGTGTGTGTTCCATGTTTTGCACTTTGTATCATGCATATCGCTAGTAACTCATGAAGACTTTGTTGCGTAGATAATGGGAGGTGGGGAGATGGTCTTTATTTGTATTCATTTTGTATTGCTGCTTAGCTTTTATTTGTACATTTCATATTCTAAAGTACCGTTCAGTGCTCTTCTCACTTTAAACCCTTAAATAAATACTGACAATAGTTGCACTCATCTGCCAAGAACGTATGTATTCCAGTTAAATCTGTGCACATTTAATGTCTTTTAAAGTGCCTGGGATGCCTAAAAGGTTTGTTTCTGAAGAAGCAGTATCTGTTACCATTTCTAAAAGAATGGAAGCTCCTTTACCTAAAGGTATTTTTACAAATAATTGGAACAATGACCTATTTTCTTCACTTATCTGGATGCTTTCATAACTAAATAATGGCCTGCTTGTTCTGGTTTTGTCTGCTTCTTCTAATCTAAATGGTTTGTTTCTGTTTTGGATTTGTCTATCATTGGAACACCCTTGTATGTGACCAAGGTCATTGGAGAAAGTAATTTTTTTTCCAGTTTTGTTCCATGACTTTATCGGAACATAATCCACCCCATCCCCATTAAAATGTTCTGACACATCTGTGCATTTTCTGTGTGAGTATGTGGGTGCTCTGTTATATGTGTACTTTGTGTGCTTTTGGGGGAGATCTTTGGATCTGAGAAACCATGAGCAGAAAGTGAAAATCCAGAATTGTTGTTCTCTGAGTGGTTATGTAAACACTAACAGAAAATTATAGATAGATAGATAGATAGATAGATAGATAGATAGATAGATAGATAGATGATAGATTTTTGTTTATGGATAATCACCCTTAATAAAAATGATTATTAGGATATTGGATATTTGATTTATAGCTATGAGCCATAAGCAAAAACTCCAATCCCACTTTTTTCAGAGAACAATTATCAAATGATGATGTTACAATGAGATTCTATAATTAGGAGAGAAGTCATAGAAGGGCAAATAAATCTCTATCTCTAAAACTCTTCAAGTTTTCCCAAACCTAGTCAAGGCACTGAAATTTAATTTGATATTCATTTATTCATATTTACAAAAATGATTTTCGTTCAAACATGGATTTGTAGATTTTTGTCTGCTCAGTCCAATTGATGTTCTTTTGAATATTAATACATTTCCCTAACAAAAGTAGAAATATAATGCAGTATCCTATTCCATAATGATATTAAATTCATCATTTAAATCTCCACAGTGGAGAAATGGGAAGAAGAAGAAGTAGAGGAGGAGGAAGAAGAAGAAGTGGAAGAAGTAGAAGAACTCCCCATTTCTTATGAAAGGGAGGAAGAAGAAGTCTCTTACGAGGAAGAGGAGGAAATTTCAGAAGTAACAGGTATTCTACTATTCAAAAAGCAAAATAATTGTCATATTTCCAGCGGTAGCCTAACTGCCATTACAACATTTGTGCCATCTTGAAATTAAATCCATCCGCTAATCAAATTAATCAAATCCACCAATTATTATATGTTTTATGTCACTCAAGTGAATAGTTTGATTACAAAGAGAAGTTTAAAACAATGTGTTTAAGAATATCTGCATCTTCTTCCTTATAGCATGCAGTCTTGTGAACGAAGCAAATTTCTAACTCATTTTCCCTTTTGCTAATTTGTAAATGTTCTTCTTCCAATATTTAACTGTACATTCTAAACAATGCTTTTACATTGACAGAAGAGGCCTACTATGCTGAGGAGGAAGTACATATTACTGTGCCCGAAGAAGTGCCACCAGTTAAAGGTATCTCATTAACTTCTTCACATATAAAGGTGGCTTAACTGACATGTTTCTGTTTTCTTGTCTCTGTGTGTTTGTGTGTTCTTTGTTACAGTATAGTCCTTTCAGCAGGGTGATTCTTTTTGGAGTAGCAACTACTTATTTTCAAATTTTAGAAGTACTGTATTTTTCGGACCATAAGACGCATCTGACCATAAGACACACCCAGTTTTTAGAGCAGGAAAACAAGAAAAAAATATTCTGAACCAAATAGTACTGGTATACTAAAATATTTAGCTCTGTTGTTCTGAGAGTGCTTGCCCGCTCTCGTGCATGCGCTGGACAGCATTCAGACCATAAGACACACCCTCATTTCCCCCCCACTTTGGGGGGCGGGGGGCGGGGAAGTGAGTCTTATGGTCCAAAATTTACGGTAAAATATCTTTGGTAATTTTGGCTTAGAACCACCATTTCCTCCTACCTGTAGTCTAAGCAGACTTTCACTCAACTGGCACATCAGGAATGATCTTTTCCATTTACCCCCTTCTTCTAGTAGTATGTCAGTGCTGTTTGGAAGAGTTCCTGAACAGGTTTAGCAGAAGTAGAAATATGCAGAGGAGATAGGAGTCTATACCAACAGTGGAACTGCTCCACTGGATAAGAAGCTGGCCTTAAACAGAAGGACCCACTTCTTATGCAGACAGCAGTAGCTGGGACCTGCCCAATGTCTTGTATTAATTTCCTATAATACCTCACTTTTTTTTGCTGCTGCCATGAAACACTATGGCTTAGTACATTTGTATATCAATGAATTAATCTGAACTCTTCATTTACGTTTTGTGTCAAAGATTTCCCCCCTTTCTTTCCATATAATTTAAAGAGGCAATTGAAAGTACTTAGAAAACTTTGCTTACATCTAAATATTCTTTCTAAAGTGCCAGTGGCCCGGAAGAAACCCGAACCACCAAAGAAAGAACCAGTTGCTCCTCCCAAAAAAGTGGAAGCCCCTCCAGCAAGAGGTATAAATATTTACTGCTTATTTTTTATTCAGCCAAATGAGATTGCTATTCAGCAAATCTAACATGTATTGTGGGAAGAAAAGGTGGGGAGAGAAAGAAACTTGTTTAAAATTATGCTAACTTCTTTTTCACGAATTATGAAAACCACATGTTCCTAAGTAATCTAAGCTCACATGTCTTCAATGAAATTTGTGTGCCCTTAGTTCTCAGAATATATTGAACAGAAAAATATTCTGAACAGAAAAAGGGTTGAAATCAACATTGTAATTTTTTTTTAAGTGCCCAAGAAAGTTCCTCCTGAAGAGAAAGTTCCACCGAAAGTTAAAGAACCACCACCACCACCCAAAGGTAAACAAACCAAGCAAGTAATTCTCAGGGGTGTGTTTTATCTATCTCTTGTTCTATTTGTTTTATGAACAGCATCTTCATTGTCACCCTATTTTGGCCCTTCTTTAATATTTTCATATTCTTTAACGTTGATAAACTCTCAGCTTCACTGCTTGTCTAATTCCTTTTGAAAAATTTAAAAATTAATAATGCTAAAGTTAATGCTAAAGTTGACTATCTCGTTTTAAAATATTTGTGTATATTTGAAATGCATGTAATTGACCTACCTTCATTATTTTTTAAAGTGACAGAAATCCGCAAGAAAAAAGTGGTTACTGAAGAAAAAATATCTGTCTCTAAAAAGGAAGAAGCTCCACCAAAGAAAGGTAGATCAAGTTCTAAATTCCATAACATGTATCTATATCGTAATTTTGGCTGGCAACTAAAAGATGGCAATCCAAGGTTGATAAATTGCTGAGGAAAAAATAATAAATAAGGAACCTACTGGTTTCATTTCTCAAACAACCACCCCTAGGAGAAAAAACAATAAATCATTTTTAAAAGTTAGGGAGTTTTCAAAAACACTTTGTGATATAACTAATAGAACATCGTCAGGAGGACTTTTTATACAAAGAAAATGGGGAAGCAAAATATCTTAGTAGGCTTGCCTAAGTAGGCAGTATTGTTACTCTAATTATGTTGAATAGACCTAGCTTCATATTTGATTCAGTCTTGGCTATCTTCGTATTTTTAATAATGTCTGTAATTAATAACAGTATAATTTTGTAACTTATCGGATATAGATAATTCAGATCAACTAAAAATATATATTTTAAATGCCAGTTGTGCCAAAGAAAGTTGTCCCAGAAGAGGAAGTCCGTGTTCCAAAGCCTAAGAAAGAGGTAGCACCACCACCACCACCTAAAGGTATAATATTTGTTTGATTCTGTAGAAAGTTTTCTTTATATCAGACAGGTAATGCCTAACATTTGCAAAAATGATTTTCTGTTAACAAAGAAAGAATATTAAGTTAATTTGTATATAAATAAATTTCAGTTCTGACTTTGTACTATATATCTATTTTTCTTGTTATGACAGTATATTTTTAGTAAGTATACTAATCAAACTTGTTAATTTGTAAGGGGGAAGCTATACATTATAGATATTACTTTTCAAGTAGTTGATTCAAGGCCGTTTATTTGTAGATTTGTTTTGTCATTCAAATGAAATAAAAATAATTAAATTATAAGACTAGATATTTCGCACAAAAGGCCCCTATATTAAGGCTTTAGCATTATGGAAGTCACATGGAAAATTATTAGTGACTGGGTATAATGCAGTTGATTAGCTAATGTTCTGGTTGATGTCACAAATTAATTTTAACAGTTATTATACGATATCAGCTAATGCTAATCAACAGAATGAACAGATTTGATAACTAAGGTGGGAACATTATTTCCAGATATATTGGTTTCCACTTCCATAATTCCTAGCCAATGCAGCCAGTAAAAGTTGAAAACACATCTGTAGGGCACTAAATTGTAGAAGACTACTGAACTCTTGCATTTTGGATTTCCTTTTTGTTATTACAGGAATGGTAGAGTCTTTTAGCAGTCTTCTTAAGTGTCATTGGCTTTGTTTGTCTCTCTTATGTTCTTGCCATTGTTGAAAAGTGTTGTGATCAACATCTTGCCATTATTTACTATTGATACATGTTTTTACAAGGAGTTATTTCTTTTCCTTTTGGTATGCTTTATTATGATTAATAAATACTATTTCTACTACAAAATCATTAGTGTAAAAAAAAGCTTCATCTTAAGATAATTTTTAAACCAAATCAATGTTCTGTGTTCTGTAAGTGATATAAGTGTAATGTGTAGTTTTGAGTAGCTGTTCAGTGTATATCAGTTAAATACTATGTTGACAGGCTAATGACATTTTCAGAAGAATTATCAATTGTCTTGTTTAGCAATTTGGTCATTGTCTGGATGTTTTGTCCATCAATTCCTATAATTACTAGCATCAACAATTTATAGAGAAGAGCATAAATTCATGGCATGGTTTTCTTATTACTTTCTTTCAACTGCCAGAAGTGCCAGAAGTTCCAAAGCATCTTGTATCAGAAGAAAAAATATCTATGGTTATCCCCAAAAGAAAAGTAGCTCCGCCAGAAAAAGGTATATGATCTTTGTACAAAACAAAAACTCATATATGTAAGAAGACATTTCTTATGAATTCTCAAATTTAAAAACAGCTTTCTTCTAAAATCCTATAAGGCGAATGGGCAAGGCCCATTTTTCTTTCTTTCTGTTTAATTTCTAAAAGGAAGTCTCATATAGTTCCAACCGTCTCACTGGAATTCTTATTGCTTTAAATGATACTTCTTGTGTGGTATTCTAAAGTCAATTACTATGTCTTTAATAACAGCCATGGAAGAGCGCTGGGGTTATGCAGAGGAAGTCTCTGTTGCTCTTCATACAGAGGAGGAAGTTTCATATGAAGGTATGATGTCAATGAGGAAAAGTATAGGGGCCAGAAACTCAGTAACTGAATGATACCTTGTCACTGCCATTTAATATATGTTAAGAAAATGAATATTGGTCATTTATTTGTAAAAAATATTAGCTCTCCGAGAGAACAAAGCCTCCCAGTCTGTTATCTCTAGTAGAAATCTTACGAATATATAATTGTGGTCTGAAAGTTACCACATAACATTTTAATAAAAATTTAATAAATAAAGATGAATCACCCAGGGTTCTGATTCTTAATAATAAGAAAGGTTTAATGGCATAAAGAATAAATAATTGTATTTGATATTTTAATTTTGCTTCTTTGAATACAACAGGAGAGGTTAACGATCTAAGAAGATACATTTTGCACAGCATTTTCTTTTCAATTTTTTACTTGGATAACTGTTTGAGTTGTTCTATTTCCTATACTGAAAGCCTCGTTTAATTAAAATGGCTTGGAATAGGAAAATATTATGGAAGCAGCAGTTAGGAAGCTTATAGAAAAGACCAACTGAAATTCAGCAGTTTCAGCACAGATTTAACATATAGGTGGCAGTTGCTTTGGCAAGGTGGATAGTATAGAAATAATAAAGGATAGATATAGATAGATAGATAGATAGATAGATAGATAGATAGATAGATAGATAGTCTTCTGAATGGACTAAAAAATTATTTTTTATTAATCTTGGATACTCTCTGGAAAAAATGTGTAGAGAAAACTGTCTCTACCTATTATCAAAACAAATGGAAAAATATCTAAGTCTTGTAATGGACAAAAATTCTTGATGATGCGATTTGAAAAATGCATCCTTTTTAAAAAAAATGCATTAACATATCAAACATAAAAAAATTCACGTCTCCTTTTAATCCAGGAGCAAGCATTGTTCAAGAAATAATGTAAATAAAAGAGATGCAACAACAGTTTAGTCAAGTATCTTCTTTAATCAGATACGTGTATATTTTGTCTGGCCAATATATGTTGGTGTCTTGCTGTTCTTAAAGCTTTTTCAGCTCTTATATGTTAATGTACTATATCTTTAAAGTTCCTGAAGAGCCTGAGAGAGCCATCAGAAAAGAAAAAATGCCTATATCAATTACTGCAAAAATGAAGAAACCTCCTGCCAAAGGTATATTTAAGATATAAATATGTGTCCTTGGTCTGTTGTGTATTGTTATATGTTATTCTTGCACTTATGATGATTTGACTATTCTTTTGATGAATGGTTACATTGTTGATTGGGTGTGTAGCTAAAACTCTCAAAAATTCATGTTTTTTAAAGTTCCTGAAGTTCGTAAGACAGTTATTAAAAAAGAAGAAGTGGTCCATGTGAAAGTTCCTCAGTATGAAGAAGAGGCTCCTGAGTATGAAGAAGAGGAAGAAGTTCCCCAATATGAAGAGGAAGAAATCCCACAATATGAAGAAGAAGGATATGAGGAGGAAGTGTCACAATACGAGAAGGAAGTCTCGCGATATGAGGAAGAAGTCTCACGATATGAGGAGGAAGTCTCACGATATGAAGAAGAAGTAACTCATGAGGAAAAAGAGGCAGTAGTGGTACCTCACTATGAAGAGGTTCCTGAGTATGAAGAAGAAGAAATTCCTCTACCTCCTCCACCTAAAGGTAAAACTCAGCTTCAAAAGCAATGGCAATGGCAATGGCAATGGCAATGTATATTTTATGAATTTGCTTTTGCCTCAGATTTTTTATTTATACAGATTTGTTTTGATCTATCACTCATCTTCCTAACTGAAGTTTGAAATTCATTTGTTGCTTCAGATTATAAACTGCAAATAGGAAAGTTTGAACTAGGGAATATTCCAAAAATATTTAACCTATTTAAACTTTAAATGCTATCTTATTTGTCCAAAATTGTTCTACGTACATCCAAACTTCTCCTAGTTGGAAACAGTGCCTACTAAACAATCCTGTTCTGTCTAAAAGTCTTGAAATATACTAGCGCAATTTTATATTTATCTGCCCAAGAAAGGGAGGTGAGCACCGTGCCCGTTGGGCATGACTGACAGGAAAACCTTTACCTTTAGTTCTTACAGCAGTTCCAGTGAATTCAGTGAATCTCCCAAAATAGAGGGTGTCAGATCCTTAACATAAAGCCTGAAGACACTTTTGACTCTGTCATCATGCTTCATTTGAGTGTAATGTTAAACGTATTTTGAAGTGTTGTTTTGTTTACTGGGAAGATACCATTCTGCAAGGCCTGGTCATCTTATTTATTTCAAAGAATATTTTGGGGCCCTGCAAATACCCTAGGACAGGGATAGGCAAATTTGGCTCTTTTATGGCTTGTGGACTTCAACTCCCAGCATTCCTGAGCTAACATGACTGGAAGAGGAATTCTGGGAGTTGAAGTCCACAAATCATAAAAGAGCCAAGTTTGCCTACCCCTGCCCTAGGAAGTAGCAGAAAGGGCTTTGAGTCCGTCACTCTGATGGGGGGGTGGGAAGCCATTTAGAAGTAAAATGAGATGATAGATTCCAAAGAGAAGGATAGAAAGGGGGGATCTACTCGTGTATATTCTGATGATCAGTCATTCAAATGCCAGTTAGTAGAGTTGTAAGGAAACATTCAGTCCCCAAAAGCTCTTCAGAAGGGTGCAGGCTCTGCCGAACAATGTGACATGGAGTGTAACAAGATACTATATCAAAGAAGAGATAAGCAACTTCTCTGACCTAATGTATGGCTTCACCAGCATTTGCACTGTTACCAGGGGAATTACAGAAGGAAACCAAAAAAGTCAAGATAATAATCATTACAGCGTGATCGAAGCCCAGCCCCTCCCCTCTTTTTAAATGCATGGCACCTGTGACACATAAAAAGCAGGGAAGCTTTGGTTGTGCAGCCATAGTTAACATCTTGACTTTTGGATCCCGCTGTGGATGCCCGTGTCTTCCTCTGAATCTAAACTTTTAAATATAATTGTATCTTTAAAGTGCCCGAAGTCCCCAAGAAACCTGTGCCTGAGAAAAAGAAACCTGTGCCTGTTCCCAAGAAAAAAGAAGCTCCTCCAGCCAAAGGTAGATCACATTTTCATCTTCATTTTCCTTTTCATAAGTTTTTAAGAGCTGTAAAGATATTGGGTAAGCAGATGGAGAATTATTTTAGACCTATTCTTTTTGTAGTAATGACCAATGTAGTTGTGTCCTTTTTATTTATTTTTTATTTATGTATTTATCTTCCACCTTTATGTAAGTCGAGGCAGTCCTTGACTTACAACTGCCCACAATTTCTGTGGTGAAGTGAGACATTTGTGAAGTGAGTTTTGCCCCATTTTACAACTTTTCTTGCCACAGTTGATAAATGAATCATTTCACTTGATAAGTTAGTATCCTGGTTGTTAAGTGAATCTGGCTCCCCTATTGACTTTGCTTGTGAGAAGGTTGTAAAAGGGGAACAAATGACCCCTAGGACACATCAACGGCCATAAGTATGAGTCAATTGCCAAGCATGTGAATTTTGATCACTTGATCTGTGAAAATAGTCATATGTCACTTTTTTCAGTGCTGTTGTAACTTTGAATGGTCACTAAATGAACTGCTGTAAGTCAAGGACTACTTGTATTTTGATAAATTACTCAAGGTGGCAAACATACCTAATATACTTTCATTCTCCTATTTTCTCCCAAAACAACAAACCTGTGAGGTGGGTTGGGCTGAGACAGAGCGGGACTGGCCCAAAGTCAGCCAGGTGGTTTTCATGCCTAAAGAGGGACTAGAACTCCCATCTCCTGGTTTCTAGACCAGCACTTTAACCAAACTGGCCTTGCTTGTGTTGTTTAATGTGCCATAACATATCGGTCCCCAATCATCTCAAATCTTATCTTTAAAGTGCCTGAAGTACCAAAGAAACCTGTCCCTGAAGAAAAGGTTCCTGTGCCCAAAAGGAAAGAAGTTCCACCAGCTAAAGGTACATCACTTTGGGATTTAACATGTACAAATTCATGTAACAATCCTTGTGTCCTTTTGTGTGTGTTTGTATGCTTTTAAACACAATGCGCCAAGAAAGGTTGTCCTTGGTCTTTTCAAGTGGTCTTTATGTCTGTGTTTTGGTGTGTTTGGGGCTATTCTTCTCTGATTTGTGCCCAAATGAAACCCCACGCTCAAAAGTATTTCTGTATTGTTTCAATCAAAGTGCCCAAGAAACCGGTACCTGAAGAGGAAGTGCGTGTTCCTGTCCCCAAACGAGTAGAAGCACCTCCTGCTGAAGGTACATCATCTTGTGAGGCAGGCAGTTCTATTGTTATTCACTTGGTCCATATTAAGCAAATGGCATTCACGCCAAAACAAGCAGTTGATAATTTCTGTCAGTCCCGTTTTGTAAATCCCTAAACCTCTTGGGTTCAGTTGCTGTAGTTCTACCATTCTGGTTTTGATTCTTTCACTTTTCCACTTTGCTTCGCTTTTATGTTACTCTGCTTTGAATAAAATAATCTGTGCAGTCTGAGGGAAAAGATAGAGAACTGCCTCTACCTAAAGGTACATGAAAGAGCACTTTTAAGTTATACATGGATATTCAACTCTTTTCTCCCATTTGCAACTTGCAAATATGAGTCAAATATGACTTTCAAAGTAAATTATGATACCCAAGAAAAACAAGTGGATTTGTAATTATGATACTCTAACCTATAGTGGGGTTTGCCTTTTGCTCTTCTACCTCCTTCTGTTCTTTTCTTTGTGATATGTTTCAAACATCAAATTTCTTAATATCTTTAAAGTGCCTGAGATCCTTGAGGAAGAAGAAATTGAAGCTGAGGTGCCTTTACCACCTAAAGGTATAACAACTTGTTCTGTAAAGAAAGGCTTGTTTATCTTGACTGTTGTTTTTGCATGTTCTTTACGTGTGTCAGTTTTATGGTCTTTATGTTGATGACAATTCATTTACAAATTGTTTCTTAAAATTTAAGAACAAATACTTCTTGAAGACATGCCAACAAAATGTACATCAAGTTCAGCTTTTAGAATACCAGTGAAATAAATACCAGTCTTTATTTTATTTTATCTTAGCTTATCTTATCTTATTTTATCTTACCTTATTTTTCTACAAATATTCTCTTCTGTTGGAAAGGCACCAGTATTTTTCAATGTACATTCCAAATAAATTAGGTGACCTGGTGTTATCTTTACTTAGTGATAAATCTCATTGAGTTCAATGGAATGGATTTCTAAAGCTGCAGATTTCAATTCAGTCTTTGAAATTTATATTTAAAATGCCAGCAAGAAAATATTTTTATAGTACAGAACAACATGAGAGAGATAAGCATTTAAAAAAAAGAGTTTAATAGAAACCATATGCTAAAATATGCATATATTTAGGACAGTGTTTTTTAAAGTGTAATCCCTGGGACCCCTGGGGTTTCCCCAATCCTCAAGGTTTACCAAAATCAAAATATTTGCCAGCCTATGTTGCAAAGTACTATAATATTAAAATCCCATAAAAAAATTGTGAGATATGGTAGTGGCAGCAAATGTATCAGTTTTAATTTTTAATACGGCAAATATTTATTTATTTATTTATTTGTTTGTTTGTTTGTTTGTTTGTTTGTTTGTTTTAGATTTATATGCCGCCCTTCTCCCGAAGGACTCAGGGCGGCTTACAGCCCATTTTAAAACAAGGCATACAAAAGTTAAAATAGCATTAAGATTCAAGGTGCTGGTTCTTACCTATAAAGCCCTAAATGGCTTGGGTCCGGGTTATTTACGGGAACACCTGCTACCA
>JANHFR010002715.1:115273-125848 GCA_032468015.1 Mimophis mahfalensis | reverse complement strand
ACGTGGGAAAATACCCGAACAAAGCATAAGGCACTATATATATATATATATCTTGGTGTATTCGGGTCTTTTCCCATGTAAGGTTGAGGGTACCTTGGCGACGTTTCGATATATATATTTGGAACTGCCATTATTAAAACACATCATAAATTTCTCATTTTCTTTGGAAGGATTGTGAGATTAAGGAAGAAGGCAAAAGGCACTGTGTTGTACTCTACAATGTACGCTTGAACCAGGCTGGTGGTGTAGACTTCCAAGCAGCCAATGTCAAATCAAGTGCTCATCTTCGAGTGAAACGTAAGGCCCTTACGAAACTATTTTAGAAAGGAAATATATTTGTTTTTAATTTATCCCATGTATTTTGTTAACCTTATGAGTGGGAATCAATCAGATAAGGGGGGGGGGGAGAAGGGGGGTCTTTAGTCATGATTCAGATATTCTGGCATATTGAGGTGGTCCAGCATCTTATCACTATTACAGTAGTACAGATAGTCCTTGACTTAGAACTATTCATTTAGTGACCATCCAAAATTACAATTGCACTGAAAAAGGTGATTTATGACTATTTTTCACACTTACAACCATTGAAGCATTCCCATGGTCACATGATCAAAATTCGGACACTTGGCAACTGGCATGTATTTATGATTGTACAGCATCATGGGGTCAGTTCCTCACCTTCTGTGACCTTCTGATGAGCAAAGTCAATGGGGAAACCAGGATTATTTAACCACCATGTTACCTACTTACCAACTGCAGTGATCCCCTTAACAACAGTGGCATGAAAAGTTGTAAAATGACACTTAACAACAAAGCAACAGAAAGTTTGGGCATTGTTGGACTTCTAAGTCAAGGACAACCTATATATAGTTAGTTAATTCAGTACAATACTTCTAATTCAGTTCATTATTATTATTATTTTGTTTTATATTATATCAGCTATTAACCTAACCATTAATTGGGTTAATTAGGGCTTCCCCAATCAGTTGCTATGTAGTATAAATGGATATAAATGAATTATTTGTTAATAGCTATCTTCTCCGAGTTTGAATTTGGGTTTTAAGATTGGAGAGATAACACGACAGTTTGTAGAAATTGCTAGATGATTGATTAACAGGATAACCCTGTATAGTTGCAAACCACTTCTTTCTATAGCCAATAGAAAATTGTTTCTATTTTGGATGGCTCACTCCTTATCTTAGCCAGAAGCATGTAGGGCTTGGCAAGGGCATAGATGCAAAGTAACTTTCTAACTGATCTGTTCTTTGAAAAGCCACCAGCTCTGTGAGTAGAGAATCTCCAGAGATCAGCCCTTCCCTCAGTCTAATTAATTTAATCAGCTTGGTTTGATTATATTCCCTCTCCGTCTTGGGAAAAGTCTCTATGGCAGTTAAATAAAGGGTGAAAGTGGTCAATTTGAAGATGATTTCTTCTTTTCTTCAAGCACGTATCATTGGCCTGGTGAGACCACTTAAGGATGTTACTGTGACAGCTGGTGAAACGGCAACATTTGAGTGTGAACTCTCCTATGAAGGAATCGTAGTGGAGTGGTTCCTGAAGGGGGAAAAATTGGAACCCAGTGACAAGGTACAGTACCTGATCTTTCCTTTATTCTGTCTTCCTGACATTTCCCATTGTTTTCCCACTTTCTAACCTCCTTCCTTGTCTTTCTTGTTCACCTTTTCACCCCAATTAGGCAGCTTCCAAACTCTAATTGAAGCTACAGTCTGGCAATGCTTCTTAGCTGAGGGTCATTCCTAGTTAACACAGTGGGAATTTCTTATGGCTAGATCGGATTGCCTTGCAAGGGGCTATTTTGAATGATTAATTGAAAAACAATTCTTAAAACATTAATGTACAGGGAGATGACTGATGTTACTGAATCTGGATAAATGTTTTCTGGTGTTGAGGAGCAATAAATACTCTGCAGTTATTTTATTAGTCTTTCCTTATCCTTCATGCCCACTGAATCCAGACCTAAAGTTCATTTTTCTTAGAAGGGTTGAAAGAGTTTTGGAAATTCCTATTTCAGGTGTTTCAGCCACACTTCCAGAGATATCACTCTAGACAAAGATCCTTGCTGAGCCTTTCCCACTTTCTATTTTTAACTCATTGTCAAGTGTGTGTTAGCACCACTGAGATGTGAATTGCTTGGAATGTGGCTCACTGACTATTTAAAGCACCGTTAGCATCAGTCTCTATATTATAAGAAATGGTCTGCTTAGGTTTATGCTTGTTTTATTAGTTCATTCATTTAGGCAATTGGAGTATTTATTAATAATAGACTTATATAGATATTATATTTCCCTCAAAGGAAAATATACATTTGCATGTTAAAATGAAGGCTTGATGAGGTTGAGAACTTAGTATAATATTTTCAGGTTCACAAATTGTAAGTTGTTCTCCGTGGTAGGCTAAGTGGCTATCAACTTATTAACTAACTAGATAATTCAATGTTTACTGTTTCCTAAGCATTTTAAAGGTAATAAAGCACCTCTTAAAGTTATTGGATCACTTATTCTTTTATCAGCTTTCCTACGGCCAGAGTTCGCTACAGTTTAAAACAAAACTCAACTGTAAATTCCAATAAAACACCATGAAGTTGTAGCATAACACACAGCAATTGAATTAAATCAGAGAGTATCATGACAGCAACAATCATTGAGGATTCATTTAATTATTTTTCAATGAAAAGATTTGATGTAATTATTTCTTAATATCACTTTGCTAGGTTTTTTTATTCCTAAATTATTTTCTTATATCAGTTTAAGAGACTAGAAGAACACATACAGTCTTGCACAATCCAACTACTTATGCAGAAACAAGCTTTTGCATGTATCTCATTTTGATGACAAACAATGGTGCCAAAGTGGGTCCTATACACTTTGTGGTCATTGGGCTTGACCACATAGAACCCATATGGCTGATTGTAGCGAATCCAAACAACATCTGTTGGAAAGAAAGGTGCAAGCTTTGGGGGGGGGGGGTTCTCCAGGAAAAAGATACTCTTTTCAAATAAGTTTAATTACAAGCACCAGTCCTGAACATCTTGTTTAATTGTCAAAAATACAAGTGTCGTTTGCCATTGCCATTGCCTTGCCTTCTTCCGAGATATTTTATTTTTCAAATTTTTGGCCTGATCTACAGCTTTGGGTTCCCTTTAATGGTCTCTCATTCAAGTTTTAATCAGAGGTGATACTACTTCTCTTTGGGAGAACGGATACAATGATAATAGTAGCTATCACCTGCTGCGACCCCTTTTCTCGAATTATATCCCCCAAAACTAATGTAGTAATGTAGCTGCTTGTACTCTAGAAGAGATACAGACAGAACAAGATATCAATAAGATTAAATTACATACATACAGTATCTATGTCTGATCTGATCTGAACTGGAGCTTCTGCACTGTTTCTCATTTTTTTCCTAATATGGGGAAGTGGGTTTTTTTTCTCTCTCTCAGTGCTGAATCTCACTCTCTGTATTAAGCCCTACTGTATCTGCCATCTACTGATGACTAAATAAATTGCAATGGAATATAAAAAGTTGTTATAGAAGTAAACATAGAGGAGGTAGAATAGTATATGCTGGGGAAAATAAACAGTTCAATGTACATATATTATGTGCCTGTGTGTATAAGTTCAGATAGCAATATAAGAGATGATTAAATTATATAAAATAAAACATTGCCAATGAGTTTGGGTCCTAGTGTAACCACTTTTGTAATTCAGTTCTTGATGTGCCAGGCAAGAACTGGTGCTGCCTTGAGCTGAGGGCGAAGTTGTACATCCCCATTTAGAAATATTAAGTGTGTATTAACTGAAGTTGCATGATAAATATTTAAGGTAAGATCATAATCCAATGTTTTCTTTTCCTTCAGGTTGTGCCTCGTGCTGATGGAAAAGTTCATACTCTTGTTCTCAGGGATGTGAAGCTAACAGATGCTGGAGAAGTCACACTGACTGCAAAGGACTTCAAAACTAAAGCAAATCTTTTTGTAAAAGGTAAGCTTTGTAGAACAACAGGGTATGGTGCTAGATAATGCTGATTTAGATAAGGAAAAGTGTTTTGCTGAGTAATTATTTTATAACCTAAAATGCAAACTGGAATGGTGGCCATATTTTAATCTTTAAAAGAAGATCAAAAAGATAGCTACTGTATTCTTCTCTGAAGTGTGTGTGTGTGTGTGTGTGTGTGTGTGTGTGTGTGTTAACTCCTGGTGACTACCTAGACAAGTCCCTGCAGTTTTCTTCGCAAGATTTCAGGAGTGGTTTGCCACTGCTTCCCAGAGTTAAGAAAGAGTAACTCACCCAAGGTCACCTAACAGACATTGTAACTAAGGTAGACCTAGATCTCACAGTCTTCCAGTTTTTAGCCAGGTGCCTTAACCATTACATTAAACTGTCCCTCTCTGTGCCAAATATAAAAGATCTAAACAGCTGGTTTATTTTGTTCCTCAGAACCACCCGTGGTGTTTACTAAACCCCTTGAGGACCAAACTGTAGAGGAGGAAGCCACTGCAGAATTGGAGTGTGAAATATCCAGAGAAAATGCACCTGTCAAATGGTTCAAGAATGGTGAAGAAATTCACAAAACAAAGAAATATGATATCATTGCCGATGGCCGAGTTAGGAAACTTATTATTCGTGACTGCAAATTGGATGATGCTAAAACATACACCTGTGATGCTAAAGACTTCAAAACTTCTTGTTTCTTGAACGTTGAACGTAAGTCTGCTTGTACTTTCCTTACAAGAACTACAAGAGGCTTAGCTGTAACTTCTGATTCCTCATGACTCAATGAACAGCCATTTTCTTTCTTTGGGATCTTGCCACATTCTGTAACCCTCTTGTCTTCTGCTGCCTCCTTTTCTGTAACCCTCAATTTTCCCAAGCTTCTCTGAAGGTTCTTGCTTCCATATTTTGTGCCTCAAATATTGATGATTTGATTTCATTGCTGGCATTTCCAGTAAATATTTTCATTTTTTTAAGTCTAATTAATTCAATTTGTATTGCCACTCAATTCACCTGAGTGACTCTGGTCAGCTCATAACAGTTTAAAATAACCAACCGATTAAAAACTAGTTGAAAAACAGATATAGAAGCATATAAAAGTATCAGTTACCATATTCAAACAAAAAAATCCCTCCATAATGAGTGGCAAAACCCATTATTGTAATAAACTCAGGACGGCCATTGTAAGAGCTTCCCACCATTACTGGACCCCCAAGCACAAGAACAGAGCCTTGTCTTCAAGACCTCCCTAAAGTCCAGCAGGATCAGAACCATTTAATATTCAATGACTTGTTCTTGCAGGGCAAGTATTCACTGCAATTTCATTCAAAGGCTTAATTATACTATATCCCCCCCCCCGAAGTGGGTGTGTCAGTCTTATTATTATTGATAGAGTAATACTGGAGATCTGTATCTGATAGTCTGATGAAACAAATTCATCTACCCTAAGAGCATGCAGAGTTTATCCGACATTTTAATATGTCCTTCAACAACTTCCATTTTGTTTGATTTTGCTCTTCTATAAAAGTCAATGCAGAACAGCCTTGGTTATAAAGATTCATTTTTATATAGGTCTGTACTTAACTGAAATATGCACATTTTCTCTTCCAGCCCTTCGTGTCGAGTTCCTTAAACCTCTTACTGATCTTGAAGTTAAGGAAAAGGAAGCGGCTCGGTTTGAATGTGAAATTTCCCGGCCATCTGTTAAGGTCTGTGATATTTAGTAAATCTAATACCTGAACTTTTGAATACATTTTATATAGAAAAACCTATCACTTATCAGAATTCAACCTGTTTCCATCAAAGAGTTAGATTACAGCCATTATGCTTATGCTAAGTACTTCCATAAACTAAAAAAAAAATTCACTAGGCTTTGTCTGTAGGCAGTCATTTATGCAACAGTTATGCACCATATAACTGTTTTTCCCCACGCTGTCATTCTCCTTGCTAATACCAAAGAAAAAAGGATATATAGATCTTTAATTCTCTAACTGAATCTTGTATATAGACAGAATACATTTTATATATATTTAATTTGCATATTTTAAAATTGTAACTATTATTGTTGTAAAATAATAGTTGCCATTTTTAAAATATGCAAATGAAATATGTATAAAAATGTTCTCTGTTTATATGCTGGATTCAGTTAAGGAATAAAAGATTTATATACCTTTATTAGTGGAAGTCTTACATCGTGTAGAAAATACCACATACTCTAAGTATAATGGGCTGTCAATTGATGGCAAAACTTATCCTTCTTCTCATCTTAGTGTTTTAGTTTAATCTTCTTTTAACTTTTGTATCTATTTTTATTTTAATGCCCTGTACACTGCCCTGAGTCCCTAGGGAGAAGGGCGGTATATAAATCAAATCAAATCAAATCAAATCTATATATACTTTACAGCTTCTCTGTGCCCAAGCCAATAATCCCATCCGAATAGCTAAAGCCATTCACATGTCATGCTATCAAAACAGCCACCAGATTTCCAATCAGCTGCATTTGTGAGAATTTTCTTCTGCACAAATTTTGACTGGTCATGTGGCCAGCTTTTGGTTTTGTTTTGTTTTTTTGTTTGTTTTTTAGAAATAAAGCTCTGAGGATGTAATCTTCCATTTGTTCATTCAGGAGTTGAAATTCTGGGCATAGCACCTTTTTATATGAGCAGTTCTTAAAAAGCAGAGCAATAGCAAAAAAATAAAAGCTATCCTAGCTAGATTGGGGTGTTTGGTTCAAACTATCAACTTGAAACTATCAAATCAAACTAAGCTGATTCCAATAGCATCATTAAATAGAGATTTTGTTTCATTACTAGCATTTTGAAAGCTTAATACCTATTATTGTCTTTGACTCAATTTCATATTTTGTCAATAATGTTAATACAGGCACAGTGGTTTAGGGATGGAATTGAAATTAAAAAAGGCAAGAAGTATGACATCATTGCAAAAGGTGCCCAGAGAATACTTGTCATCAACAAATGTTTACTTGATGATGAAGCAGAATATGCTTGTGAAGCAAAAGCAGCGAGAACTTCGGGCATGCTTACAGTGATAGGTAAAACGGAGTCCCTTTTGTTTTGTTTTGTTTTGTTCTGTTTTGTTTCATGCAAACTGCAGTTGTCATGAAATAAAACTGTGATTCCTTTATGCAGAGGAGGAAGCTGTCTTTACTAAAAACCTGCCCAATGTGGAAGTTAATGAAACAGACACCATCAAATTTATTTGTGAAGTCTCCAAACCTGGTGCAGAAGTAACGTGGTTCAAAGGCGACCAGGAGTTGCCAGAGGGTGGCAGAGTTGAACAAAAAGTTGACGGCCGAAAAAGAATTCTAATCATTCACAATGCTTGTCTGGATGATGCAGGACCCTACAGTTGCAAGCTTCCAAACACTCAGACGACAGGCAAACTCAAAGTCAACGGTGAGATGCTTGCTTTGATATCTTTCAGAACTGGAGAGTAGGTGGGCGGTTAAGTCGACAGTGAAATGGTGGGCTTATCTGCTGCTTAAGCATAAAAAGTTTCAAGTCTATTCCAAAGTAATCTTTGGTTGTGTTAGGCCCCAATTCCCGATGTGGCACCCAGGAACATCTTTCTAATTAAAAAATGGAAGTTGGCATTCTGCAAAAGATGCATCATTTTTTAATTCCAAGAATTTCTCCGGGCCCATAAGCTTCTTAGAAAATAATATTTTTTTTAAAAAAAGCCTGGTGGCTGCATTCAGCTGGTATTTGGGAGGTGGGCAGAGATAGAATAGAATAAAAGAGTTGGAGGTCTTCTAGATCAACCCCCTGCTTAGGCAGATGCCAAGCGGAGGGGGGAAAAACCCCAAGCTTAGATAATAGAATGAATCCTGCTTGTAAATGAGTGCCTTAGATTAGAAAGTCAACAATCAGTTTGTGAGAGTAGAAACCATCAATTTCAACTTTCCAAATGTGGCCAACAAAAGGCTGGGAACTCATAGTATCGCAGCATTGTCTACTGAATAAAACAACTACTTTTCAATTAAACTGAGTAATCTGTCTTCTTTCCACTAACAGCTAAACCGTAATTCATAAATGTCTTTTACAGAGCTTGCAGCAGAGTTTATAACGAAACCTCAAAACCTTGAAGTTATTGAAGGACAAAAAGCAGAATTTTCCTGCTCGGTGTCTAAAGATGGTGTTGATGTGCAGTGGCTCAGAGGCGATACTGTTCTTGAAGCAGGTGACAAATACGATATATTTTCTGATGGCAAAAAGAGACTCTTGGTCATCAAAGAATCTGTCTTGGATGATGAGGGACGTTATACTGTCATGCTTGGAGATGTCAAAGCAAAAGCACAGTTGAAAGTGATTGGTAAGTGTCTTTTTCCTTTGCACGTCTACCGTGCATGCTATTATGAGCCATGATGGTGCAGTGGTTAGAGTGCAGCCCTGCAGGCTACTTCTGCTGACTGCCAGTCGACTGCATTTTGGCAGTTCAAATCTCACCAGGCTCAAGGTTGACTCAGCTTCTATTATTTTGAGACCGGTAAAATGAGGACCCTGAGTGTTATTGGGGACAATATGCCAACTCTGTAAACTGCTTAGAGAGGGCCGTAAAGCACTGTAAAGGGGTATATACATCTAAGTGCTATTGCAATTATTGCATGGTTCAATATGCAGCTTACAACTGATGCCCTAATTCCATTTACAGAAAAACTCAAGATTGTTATTCCGTTGAAAGACCAAACGGTTAGAGAAGGAGAAGAGCTTGTCTTCAACTGTGAAGTTAATACAGAAGGTGCCAAAGCTAAATGGTACAAAAATAACGAACCGGTATTCGACAGCGCAAAATACATCATGGTCCATAAGGATTTACTGTATTCTCTAAGGATCAGAGATGCTCATCTGAATGATCAGGCAGTTTACACAGTAACACTAACAAATCTGCGAGGAGAACATGTCAAGTCATCGGCTAATTTAACTGTACTTGGTAAGTGCTCTACACTAGCAAATGATCCAGGGTATCAGTTAAGAGTTTAAAATAATTACATATAATTAATCTCTCGCCACAGAGGAGGAACTCAGGATTGTTGAACCTCTTCAAGACATTGAAACCATGGAGAAGAAATCTGTTACGTTCTGGTGCAAAGTTAACCGTCTCAATGTAAAACTTCCATGGACAAGGAATGGTGAAGAAGTCACTTTTGACCGCCGCATTTTATACAAAGTGGACAGATACAAGCATTCCCTTATTATTAAAGATTGCGGATTTATAGATGAAGGGGAGTACACCGTCACTGCTGGCCAAGATAAATCTGTTGCAGAGCTGATTATCACAGAAGCCCCTGCCGATTTCATCGAACATTTGCAGGACCAAACAGTTACTGAATTTGATGATGCCGTCTTCAGTTGCCAGCTTTCCAAAGAGAAAGCAGCTGTGAAGTGGTACAGAAATGGGCGCGAAATCAAAGAAGGCAAAAAGTAAGTGCTAGTTCAGCCACGTGCTGTCGCTGTTTCTGCTCTTGTTTCTCAGCATGAGACATAATCCTGGTTTTCTTTCCATCTGATCTGAAGGTATCAGTTTGAAAAGGATGGGAATCTACACAGATTGGTTATAAAAGACTGCAGACTAGAAGATGAATGTGAATATTCCTGTGGAGTAGATGACAGGAAATCCCGAGCAAGACTCTTCGTTGAAGGTACATTTGCAGTGTTGATTTAGGTTCCTTCCCAAGTCTCAGCACTTTTTTTTTACAGTTAAAAGACGGAATGATAAAACACATGTTTATTGATATTTCTATCAGAAATTCCTGTTGAGATCATTCGCCCACCACAAGATGCTTATGAAGCTCCTGGTACCGATGTCATCTTTTCTGCTGAACTGAATAAAGATAAAGTGGAGGTGAAATGGCTGAGAAACAACATGATTATAGTCCAAGGTGACAAACATCAAATGATGAGTGAAGGAAAGATCCACAGGCTGCAGGTCTGTGAAATCAGGCCCCGTGACCAAGGAGAATATAGATTTATTGCCAAAGACAAAGAAGCTCGAGCTAAGCTAGAATTAGCAGGTAAGTCTTTCAAACTGATTTATTGTAGCGAGAAAGAACATTTACAGATGTAACAAAAGCCTTTCAATCCTCCTTCTGAATGTTCATTCCAGAATTCTTAGTTTCAATGGGAATGAAAAACTCACACGAAAAGTACACACATCTTTCTTGTGTGTGCTGCTATGCAATTCTATTGTGTTTTGATTTCATACCTCACTATTTCTTTAATATCTAGCACTTATTTGTTCCATAGGGAGGCTTTATCAGTTATTTGGAACATCACTGTGTAAAAATCTTACATTACTTTTTGAGATTTTATATACAATATATAAATTTAATCTTTATGCACTGGAATTTCTACATCCAGGCAATTAGAAAACTTCGCTCATCTTAGATAAATTCTCTGTGGATTATAAAGGTGCCATTGTTCTGCAGTTCAAGAGGCACCCAATACCACAAAACTGGCAGTTACAATTTGGCAGTGGCTCAGTGGCTAAGACACTGAGCTTGTCGATCAGAAAGGTCGGCAGTTCAGTGGTTCGAATCCCGAGTGCT
>JANHFR010002715.1:94942-105421 GCA_032468015.1 Mimophis mahfalensis | reverse complement strand
GAAGTCCACAAATCATAAAAGAGCCAAGTTTGCCTACCCCTGGTCTAGTATCTTCCTGACTACCTCTTCATCTCACCGTATATCTTCATGTTTCCAGTATTTCTTCAATAAAGTTACATTTTAAAAAACATGAAGAATGATGGTGGCAGACCAATATAACTGTAATCTGATTGATAAAGTTATCAGGAGAAGTGAATAAAGACATAGAGTTTGCCTTTAACCCACTGCTTGATAGATTCCTTATTGTTTTTTTACAAAGTAAAACTGTTTCCTCTTCACAGATCCCCCTTCACCTCCGCGATGGCTCGAGGTCATTAATATCACTAAAAACACTGCAGACCTTAAATGGACCGTGCCAGAAAAAGACGGAGGTTCTCCTATTACAAACTACATTGTTGAAAAGCGGGATGTGCGCCGCAAAGGCTGGCAGACTGTAGATACCACAGTAAAGGACACTAAATATACTGTAACACCTCTGACCGAAGGCTCTCTCTACGTATTCCGCGTGGCTGCTGAAAATGCAGTGGGGCAGAGCGATTACTGTGAAATTGAGGACTCAGTTCTAGCTAAAGACACTTTCAGTAAGTTTTCAGAGTCTATGTTCAAAATTCTGCGCAACAAGCTATTTCCTGTTTCTAAAATAGCAGTTTATCTAATGCGGATTTTGTTTATTTTAGCTACCCCTGGAGCACCATATGCCCTTACCCCAGTTGAGGTGACAAAGAGACACGTTGACTTAAAATGGGAACCACCTAAGAATGACGGTGGCAGGCCAATTCAACGGTAATATTTTCAATAAAGACCTCTAGGACAATATTTGTGTAGAGATTACATTGGCTGTGTGTAAAATGTTAATGTTAAAAAATCCACTTAAAGATACATGATTAGAGAAGAATTAATAAAGTTTGTGTATTCAGGGCACCCATTTTACAGAAACCAGTAGGAAATTTAGAGGAAGAATGGAAAATAGGTGAAATTTGCTAAATAATCAATAGAAATAGAAAATGATAAAGATTTGTTCTGGACTGAGAGAAGTGGGATTGAGAGGATACGGTAATTTTTGGTATGCATTCTAATATATGATCAGTTGGTTATTTTTATTCAAAGGTAAAACTCAATTTAAAAGTTATGTAAATGGAGTAATTTGTAAGTCGGATGACATACAGGAATTGAATCACAAACAAGGTGTTTAGAAAATAAGTTTGTTAAGAATGCTATTAATTTGTTCGATAAGGTGATAGAACCAGTGGCAGAACAATTCTTTTAGGGCTCCAAGGCTTGCTGTTGGTTGCAAAAGACAACAGTGAAGATGGAGATCAGTGTTGTTAGTCCCTTCCTAACAACTTCCTGGATCCTTTTCCATGTGCTAATTATGTCAAGCAGTGAAAAGGAAATCCTATAGGCCATTCAAATAACTAGCTCAAATTTGCCCCCAAGACAAAAGGATGGGGAGTTTAGATTCTTTCACTCTCAGCCCCCCTGTGTCATCTTGGCCCCGATCTCTTTGGGGACTTTCTAGGGTCAACATTTCACTGATTACACCAACCCATTTCCAGGTATACAATTTTCTGCCCATTCAAACAAGCATGTACAAAATGAGCAGGCAAACAATCGTGATTGCTAATTATACATCAAAAGAACACAGCAGGAAACTGATCTAATCCTTTAAATGGTTCTGAGGTTTATTATGTGCATGGAATGTCTATGTATTACACCAGTGATGCAACAAATAGTCAGTGTAGATACATAGCAATTTTGTTTTTAATTCAGTGCCTCAAACTGATTCCATTGCATAATTCCATACTATTCCTCTTAATACAGATACGTCATTGAAAAGAAAGAGAAGCTTGGAACACGTTGGGTGAAAGCTGGCAAGACAGCTGGACCTGACTGTAATTTCCGAGTAACTGATGTCATTGAAGGCACAGAGGTGCAGTTCCAAGTTCGTGCTGAAAATGAAGCTGGCTGTGGTCATCCCAGTGAACCAACGGACATCCTGGCTATTGAAGATCCCACAAGTAAATTAGACTAAAAATCATAATGTAGAAAAGATTAAATTAGGTCGGGGTCTGCAAACTTAAACACTCAAAGAGCCATTTGGACCCATTTCCCGCAGAAAAGAAAACACCGGGAGCCAATAATTTAACAAGCGGTATGACTGGGTGGGCGTGGCCAACTCACATCCCTTATTCCCACCTAGTTGCCTCCTGCTCTGGAACATGGAGCGAGTCTCCATCCCACACCATCACCCTTACCTTCTCAGGCCAGGCGAGGAGTGACGGGGAGGGGACAGTATGGGAGGGTAGGGGCCAGTCAATGGTGGGATCAGCCTACAGGGAGCCGCAGCAGAAGGCCGAAAGAGCCGCATGTGGCTCCAGAGCCACAGTTTGCAGACCCCTGAATTAGGTCAAACTAATTATTATCAGTTATGAGAAATAATACATTTCTCTCTGTTCGGGCAGGTCCTCCTTCACCACCTCTGGATTTGCATGTTACGGATGCAAGCAGGAAACACATTGCCATTGCTTGGAAACCACCTGAGAAAAATGGTGGAAGTCCTATCATTGGCTACAATATTGAACTCTGTGAAGCAGGAACTGAAAAATGGATGAGAATAAATTCTCGACCGGTCAAAGACTTGAAATACAAAGCAGAAGAAGGCATCGTACCTGACAAAGAATATGTTCTCAGAGTCAGAGCTGTCAATGCTATTGGAGCTAGTGAGCCTTCAGATATTTCAGAAAATGTTGTGGCCAAAGATCCTGATTGTAAGTATATTTATTTCCAAAGCAATCATAAAAACATACAGTCACAATAAAATTGCTCTGTAACATAGATTGAGATTATTCTTCTCTATTTTTAAATAGGTAATCCAACTGTTGATATAAAAACCACTGATATTGTTGTGGTTGAAGGTCAAAAGTTAAGTATTCCAGTTCCCTTCAGAGCTGTTCCTTCCCCAACCATTTCATGGCATAAAAGTGGGAAGGAGCTTAAAGCAGGTGACAGAACCACAATGAAGAGTGACTACACCTCTGCCTTGCTGGAAATCACAAATGCTGTCCATCCAGATGCCGGTGTTTATACCATTACCTTGGAGAATAAATTGGGTTCAACTACTGGCACAGTTAATGTCAAAGTAATAGGTAAATGGTTTTTTTTTCCTTTCTGTTAACAGACATTCAGTTCCATTTACATTCAGTTCATAGTGCTGAGGACATGCAAACAGCATTGTTTTAAGAACAGAACAGAACAGAACAGAACAGAACAGAACAGAACAGAACAGAACAGAATAGAATAGAATAGAATAGAATAGAATTCTTTATTGGCCAAGTGTGATTGGACACCAAAGGAATTTGTCTGTGGTGCATAAGCTCTCAGTGCACATACAAAAGCAAAGTGATAGGTCATAAATCATAGTTACAATCATTAATCATAAGATACAAACAACAAGTGGAAACACATAGGATACCAATAAGAGAAGGTAATATGAAAGATGACAAAATGAGAAAGATGAGAAGTCAAGAAAGATGGAACTTATTATAAGCCAATTTTAACTTAATCTAGATATCCTAGATATGATGAAGGTCAAATAAACAGCCTAATTGTCTTTTATTCTAAGGAATTGCAATTAGTAGGCATTTTTTGAATTTTTGTTGCATACTTTTCCAAACTTAGTACCACCTGTGCTTTTTTTCATTTAGGTCTGCCTGGACCATGCAAAGATATTAAGGCAAGTGAAGTGACGAAAAGCTCATGCAAAATTACCTGGGAACCACCAGAATTTGATGGCAATACTCCCATATTGCACTATGTGTTGGAAAGAAGAGAAGCTGGGAGGAGAACATACATACCGGTGATGTCTGGTGAAAACAAATTGGCATGGAATGTAAAGGATCTTATTCCAAATGCTGAATACTATTTCCGTGTTAAAGCTGTCAATAAAATTGGAGGAGGCGAATACCTCGAATTGAGAAATCCAGTGATTGCTGAAGATCCAAAGCGTAAGTTTATATGTTTAATGAATACATGCTCAGAATGAAAACGTCAGCTTTTTTTCCATACCTTCTGCTTATTTATTTAACTTTACATTTTCAATACACAGAACGACCAGATCCACCTCTTGATCTTGAGACTCATAATCCAACATCAAAGTCAGTCACGCTCACATGGAAGCCACCGTTGTACGATGGAGGAACGAAAATTATGGGTTATGTTTTGGAAAAACTGGTTAAAGGCGGAGATAAATGGGAGAGATGCAATGAGTATTTAGTGCCTCTTTTGACTTACACTGTAAAAGATCTTGAAGAAGGCAAAGAATACCAGTTCCGAGCCCGCGCTGAGAATGCTGCAGGAGTTAGTGAACCATCTAATATTACTCCTTTAATCAAAGCAGTGGATCCTATCGGTACGTTCTACACACTTTTTCCCCTCCTTATTCATTGTTAACACATAAAATTAATTTTGTGCCATACAGGTAGTAGTCCTCAGCTTATGACCACAACTGAGCCCCAGATTGCTGTTTGCCCCATTTTACAACCCTTCTTGCCACAGTTGTCGAGTGAATCACTAAAGTTGCTAAATTAGTAACTCGGTTGTTAAGTGCATCTGGCTTGCTCATTGACGTTGCTTGTCAGAGGGTTATGGAAGGCAACCCCAGGACATTGCAACCGTCACAAATATGAGTCAGTTGCCAAGTGTCCAAATTTTGATCACATGACCATGATCATAAGTATGAAAAAGTCACACTTTTTCATAAGTCTCAGTGCTGTTGTAACTTCAAACGGTCACTAAAGGAACTGATGTAAGTCAAGGACTACCTGTAATTGTCACACATAAGTTAACGTTGGGTTTTTTGTTTTTGTTTTTATTGTTACAGAGGCTCCAAAGGTCTCCCTTAGTGCTAATTTGCAGGCCGGCCTTGAAGTGAAGCAAGGTGCTGATATTCCATTAGATGCAAAGGTTACAGGTTCACCTTACCCAGAAATTGCTTGGTTATGGAACGATGAAATTATCAAACCCGAAGAAATTAAGAAGAGAGTTGTCAAGGTTTCCAGGAAGAAGAAAGGTGAAGCTGAAGACGAAGAGCCTTTCCATTTGGCCTTAACTGAGCGGCTAAGCATTGACAACAGTAAAAAAGGAGAATCCTCCCTGGTTGTTCGAGACTCACTCAGAGCCGACCATGGTACATTCACTATACGGGTCGAAAATGATCATGGCGTAGCTAAAGCTTCATGTGAAGTCAATGTTTTAGGTACGTCCCTGTACACAATTTCTTCCACTTCTTATTCAAAAGACATGTTATGATACATGCGAGAGTTCGTCATTGTTTTTGTTTTAAAAATAGATGTTCCTGGACCTCCGGTCAACTTTATTTTTGAAGAAGTGAGAAAAAATTCCATAACTTGCAAATGGGAGCCTCCTCTTGATGACGGTGGTAGCGAAATCCTGAATTACGTCTTGGAAAAGAAAGACAGCGCCAAAACTGAAACTGGCTGGGTTACAGTCACTTCCACACTTAGGCACTGCAAGTATAATGTGCTTAAACTGATTGAAGGAAAAGAATACGTCTTCCGTGTGAAAGCGGAGAACAGAGTTGGTCCTGGGCCACCAGCTGTTTCAAAGCCTGTGGTAGCTAAAGATCCATTTGGTAAGTGTTATCCCTTATAACAAAATGCTTCGTTGTTTCCCTCCAAGACAATACATATTGCCACATCTATTGTATGTTAATATTAAGACTTAATATTCAAAGCTGGTCTTCCTCTTCCATTTTGTGTATTGCCAAGGGAGCCTTAGTTTGTTTTTATGCCTGACTGGGGTCTACAAAAGAAGTGTTTAGTGGAATTATGATTCCTTCAGAAAAGATAACGTTTGTGACGATCAACATATGAATAGATTAGTAGGGTATCTTAAGCCATTTTCTCTTAAATGAGAATCACTCCATATTGGTGGAGAATTGAGAGACTTATTTCAAAATAAATAGTGTGGAATTCATGGATACTTCATTTCATGGCAACCACCGGTAAAACTCCATGGCAAATTTAGAAAATGACATTCCAAATGAAAGATGACCATGCTGAGACAGAGGGAGGGGCCAAATGCATCATAAGTCATGAATCCCTGTGTGACCGCAAGAGGTGTAAGCCTAGCCTACCTTGAATGTCTTTCTTATCGCTTACTCATTTCCCTTGACTACTGCTTAAGCTTGGAATAAATCCTTATACTCATTTAACTACCTCAATCTCCTGATTTCCTCAGTGCTTGACAATAATTTGAGGAAGACAATATAGCTATTTGAAATGTTTAGTAAAATCATAGTTTATTACTCAGAAATAAATCCCCTTGATGAATTTCTGTAGGACTGTATTGAACCTCTTATGAATAATGTAAATACTCCATCTGTCAAATAAAATTCTTGCATGAAATTTCAAGCATATATGATCTGGCATTAAAAATCCACATATTTCCTTGTGTATAGGTCCTCCCGATGCACCTGATAAACCTTTAGTAGAGGAACCTTCCAACAGTAGTATGTTGGTTAAATGGAATGAACCTAAAGACAATGGCAGCCCCATTCTGGGATACTGGATTGAAAAACGTGAAATCAATGGCACTCATTGGGCTCGGGTGAATAAAGATCGTGTGAATGCTCTGGAAACAAGAGTTGAAGGATTATTGGAAGGATTAACATATGTTTTCAGAGTTTGTGCTGAAAATGCAGCTGGTCCTGGCAAATTTAGCCCCCCATCAGATCCTAAAATTGCACAAGATCCAATATGTAAGTTCTTTAATAAATAGTTATCATCAGTCAAATTAAGATAGCTTTAAATTACTCTCTGCTAATTCAATTTATGTATTTATGTTCTTTAGTACCACCTGGCCCACCTGTTCCAAGAATCCTTGATACAACTTCAACATCTATTGACCTAGCATGGGACGCTCCACTGTACAATGGAGGTGGAGACATCACTGGTTACCACGTTTATAAGCAATTTGTGGGTTCAAATGAATGGTCCCGTTGCACGGAGAAACCTGTGAAGGTTCTAAGCTACCTAGTTAAAGGAATTAGAGAAGGCGCTGATTACAAACTTCGTGTGACTGCTCTTAATATTGCTGGGGAAGGGCCTCCTGGAGAAACAGAACCTGTAACTGTTGCAGAGCCTAAAGGTATTATCTTTATTTACTCTGAAATAAATCCTTGTGTGAAAATAACTACTGTCCTTATGAAGTAATCAATGGTCTTTCTTTTTTTTCTGACTACAGAACCTCCCACTGTGGAACTAGATGTTTCTGTCAAACAAGGTGTTCAGATACTGGCAGGTCAAACCCTTAGACTGCCTGCTACTGTTACTGGGCGTCCTCATCCCACAATTGTGTGGACTTTAGAGGATGGGGAAATTGACAAGGAGCGAGTAGTGATTGAGAATGTTGGCTCTTCATCAGTATTAAGTATCAAAAATGCACTCAGGAAAGACCACGGCAGATACATGATTACTGCAACAAACGAGAGTGGCTCAAAATCTGCTGCAACCAGAGCAGAAATATTTGGTAAGAAATGCTACATATAATGAAATGATTTGAGGAAGTGTTTGTGCCTTTGTTATTAAATTTTGTGTCTTTCTTCTTTTTTCAGACGTTCCTGGGCCAGTAACTGATCTGCATCCTGTTGTGGTGAACAGAAAAATGTGTCTCCTTAACTGGGATGATCCCAAAGACGATGGAGGAAGTGAGATTATAGGCTTCATCGTAGAGAGGAAAGATGCCAAAATGCATACTTGGAGACTCGCTGTGGATACCGATAGATCAAAATGTGATATTACTGGTCTTGTAGAAGGGCAAGAATATAAATTCCGGGTATCCGCCAAGAACAAGTTTGGCTGTGGTCCACCAGTTGAGCTTGGGCCACTACTTGCTGTTGATCCCAAAGGTATTAATTTTTTTGTTAATATGACCCATGAGGGTGTTTGACTCTTAATTTCAACTGTGAAATATTGATATCTATTTACAATTTTTCCTGTTGATAAAAGTTACTGGGCTATTTAATTTTTTTTACACATTTATAGCTGGGGCCTATGCATTTCTTGGAAGAATACCATAGTCTTGTCAAAAGAGCTTTTTCAGCATTACTTATAACTGCAATCTAATGTTACAAATACATTAGTTGCTTTTGGGCGAGACAGAATATTTTCCTGGTGATTTAACAGGGTCAAGGGAGGAACTACTGCCAACATAAATAAATATAAATCTAAATAAATCCAAATAGCCCATCTATCTTTTATATGCCCTTCAGTTCCTAAGCACATTGTAAGGAGGATTGGGCAGAAACAGATCTCCATGCTGTTATCTGGGTGACTCAGTCTCTCATCGCTTCCAGTTAAATAATAACCACAATATATTTTGTGTAAAAATATTATGAGTTCAATCTAATTCTGATAGTGAAAACAAATTTGCCCCCAAATACCCCCTGCCCCTGGTCCTTGTTGTATGCTTTTTGCCTGCAACACTTGTATGCAAAACAGGTTTTCCAGTTGTCTCTGTTTGGTGGATCTTGGGGTTATTCTTGAAATCCAAAATAAATTCAGCAAGGCTGATCTCCGCTTACTTCTGACTTAGATTATTTATGATTAAGAGCCAAGCTAAAAAAGTACCTTGGGTCACAAATTATTGTATCCTGGTAGCTTGGGAATAAATTGGGAACTCACACAGAATATATGTAAAAATATCTATTGAGATATCAAAAGGCTTGAGTACCAAGAGAAAAAACTAGGAATATCAATATTTTCAAATTCAAGTTATCATGAAAATAGACAGAAATGTTAATTCTGTTTCTTGTAGAAACAGGGAATGCTTTTACACTCTGCCCAAGTTTTGATGAATGCACAATCTTTTACCCTCAATCATAACATTGCAATTGTAATATAAAAGCTATCTGTTGGCTGATCCTTTCAATGCCTTCTTTTACCAAAGCACGTTTTGGAATGATAACTGAATGGCAGGGGCAGAGAAATCTTCAAAAGTGCATTAACACAGGCAGAATAATATGTGTATCTAATTCTTTGAAAGCAGAGGTATAATACCAAATGAATACATTATTTAAATATCTCATGCCTTAATTGTCATACTACTACATAACTATAGATGTAATTAAAAAACCTTCTTCCAGCACAAGTTCAATCAGTCAGAATAGAGCTGGAAGGGACCTTAAAGGTCTTCTAGTCTAGCCCCCTGCTCAAGCAGGTGATCCTATACTATTTTAGACAAGTGACTGACCAGTCTCATCTTTAAAACCTCCAGTGATAAAGCACTCACAACTTTTGATGGCAAGCTGTTCCGCTGGTTAATTATCTCACTGTTAGAAGTTTCTCCTTAATTCTAGATTGCTTGTCCATGGTTTCTTGTCCCGCCCACTGGTGCTTTGAAAAATAAGTTGACACTGTCCACTTTGTGGCAATCTCTCAAATACTGGAATACTGTTGTCATGACCCACTAGTCCTTCTTTTCTCTAGACTAGCCAAATCCTAATTGTATGTTTCAGTCTCCGGGCCTTTATCATCTTAGTTGCTCTTCTTTGCATTTTTCCCAAATTCTCGACATCTTTTTTGTAATGTGGTGACCAAAACTGAATGCAGTTCAGTGGTGGGGTTCAATTTTTTTTTTACTACCAGTTCTGTGGGCGTGGCTTGGTGGGCATGGGTATGCTGTCAGCCAATCAGAGGTGGTATTTGCCAGTGTTGGCCAAACAGAGATGGTATTTGCTGGTTCTCCGAACCAGTCAAAATTATCGTTACCGGTTCTCCAGAACCTGTCAGAACTGGCTGAATACCACCTCTGGCAGTACTCCAGATGTGGCCTTACTAAGGCTTTCTAAACCGGTACTAATACTTCACGTGATTTGGATTCTATGCCTCTGTTTATACAACCAAGGATTCTACTAGCTTTTTTGGCTGCCGACACACACTGCTAACTCATGTTTAAGCCTGTGAATTCAACCTATCACTATAACTTTCTTCTCACAATAGGCCCTCCGACTGCCCCTGAGAGGTTCATGTATACCGAGAGAACAAAATCATCAATTACTCTTGACTGGAAGCCTCCTCGTAATGATGGCGGAAGCCCCATCATTGGCTATCTAGTGGACAAGAGAAGACATGACTCACCTGAATTTGAAAGAGTCAACAAAACACCTTGCCGAGCCACCTCACTTCTTGTGGATAACCTTGCCGATCTGCATATGTATGAATTCCGAGTCAAGGCAGTCAATGAAATTGGAGAAAGTGAACCTTCACTGCCTCTCAACGTTGTTATACAAGATGATGAAGGTGAAGTGCTTTAATAATTATACCTTAACTTTAACTGGGATAATAATAACATGAACTAGGGTTCTGTTGTTAATATATTTGAGGGAATATTTGAGGGAACATCTGCTGCCAGCTTCATCTTCCCACCGGCCGGTCCGCGCACATCGGGAGGCCCTCCTTC
>JANHFR010002715.1:63092-73101 GCA_032468015.1 Mimophis mahfalensis | reverse complement strand
CAGCACCTTGAATCTCACCCAGAGGGCAACCGGAAGCCAATGCAGCTCGCAGAGAAGAGGTGTTACATGGGAGTATCGGGAAGCCCCCAATACAACTTGCACGGCCGCATTCTGCACCAGTTGAAGCCTCCGGATGAGGCCCAAGGGCAGCCCCATGTAGAGTGCAAAGAATTTAAAGAATATAGTAATTATCCATAATAAGTTGCAGTGATTTTAGAACCAATTTAATTCAAACAGCTGCTGCTTAGAATGTTTGTACTTTACTTTTTATCTTGCCTGTTTTATTTTTAAGGCGAGCCTGACCCTCCAAGGAAACTTGAAGTGACTGAAATTACCAAGAACAGTGCTACATTAGGATGGCTGCCACCACTGCGTGACGGTGGTGCCAAAATTGATGGCTACATTATTTCATATCAACAAGAAGGGCAAGCTGGTGATCACTGGACACAGTACTCTGTTGTAAAAGATCTGCACATTGTTGTTGCTGGCCTAAAGGAAGGGAAGAAATATAAATTTAGAGTGGCGGCCAGAAATGCTGTTGGAGTAAGTTTACCAAGAGAAACAGAAGGCATGTTTGAAGTCAAAGAACAACTCAGTAAGTAATTAGGATCGAATATTTGTATTGATGTCTTTTATTAAATCAATTTATATGGCAGGGATCTTACTAATGTAACTATGGTGGCTAATATACAGTAATATATGGTATAAAAATATTTACCACAATTAATTAAATACATAAAATGGCTGGCAAAAAAAAGCTGCACAAGTATTGTGGGCTTAATTGCTCTCCTGAGACACAAGGCTGAGAAAATAGCCAAATCTTTCCAAAGGTAAGCATTACTGGGGCCAACCTAACCTCTGGTGGTATGATATTCCAGAGGACAGGTGCAGGTACAGAAAAGGCACATTTCACTGGCTCCCACTAGATCAGGAGTCCCCGATCCCTGATCTGTGGCCGGAAAGGATGGGGACTGCTACACTAGATGATAGCCTCTGATCGATGAGACCTGGAGCTTACCCCTCTTGCCTGACTTAATAACGAGAGTACAGCATTCCTTCAGTCACCCTGACCCCATATCATGCAGGGCTTTATAATTAATAATCAGCACCTTGAATTGCGCCCAGAATCCAGCCCAAGCTTGCAGGGCAAAGGTGTAGCAACAGCGTAATAAGGTTTGTGCTCACAGTTCTATTTTGGATCAACTGAAACTTCCAGATGTTCTTCAAGAACAGCCCTATGTAGAGCTCATTGCTGTAATCTATTCAGAGGTGCCCAAAACATGAATGACTGTGGGCAGTGCCTCTTGATCCACGAGAGGGTACAGTTGGAACCTCCCTGCCTTGACTGCCACCTGATCTTTGAACAGGAACCGTGAATCCAGAACACCCAAATTGTACACTGGTTCTGTCTAAAGTAGTATAACCCCATGCAGAATTAAATATGGAAAATCATCCCATGCAGGTACCCATAAAATCTATTTATTTATTAGTTGAATTTATATGCCGCCCATTCCCGAAGGACTCTGGGTGGCTCACAACAAGAAAATAGCAATACAATAAAAAATTTAAAAAATTTAAACAATTAACCACAAAACTCACACATACCATGTGGGCTGGATCTCGCCAGAACTTAATAGCGAGATCAATGGCCTCAGGCCTGCCAGAAGAGCCAAGTTTTTATTGCTTTCCGGAAGGCCAGCAGGTAGGGGTGGTCTGGACCTCAGGAGGCAACTGATTTCAGAGAGCCAGAGCAGCCACAGAGAAGGCCCTTCCCCGTGGGCCCACCAGCCGGCATTGCTTAGCTGACGGGACTTGGAGAAGGCCAACCCTGTGAGATCTCACCGGTTGCGAGGAGGTACACAGCAGAAGGTGGTCTTGCAAATAGCCTGGTCCTGAGCCATATAGGGCTTTATAGGTAATAACCAACACTTGAAATCTGAAGTCACTTCATCTGGCTATGGCTGAGCTGAAGGCTGTTCGTCCTCCACGGACCCAACATAAGTCACTCCTATTATCCAAATCATGAAAATTAGCAGGAGCCTGAGATTTAGTTTTAAAAAGGAGCTTTTTGCTGACATCAGTTGAAGAATTTTACAGAATTACATATGTGAAATATAAAGTAACTGACTTGTTCACTTGTTTTATTTGCCTCAAGTATAAGTTTTCCTTTGTTGAATTTTAATTGCAGTGCCACCTAAAATCCTGATGCCAGATCATATCAGTATAAAAGCTGGACAGAAACTCAGAATTGAGGCACACGTTTACGGGAAACCTCCACCAACCTGTAAATGGATGAAAGCAGACCAAGATGTGCTTACTTCTAGTCGCCTGGCAGTACATAAAGCAGAGGGGACTTCGGTTCTTATTATTAAAGATGTAACTAGGAAAGATAGCGATTATTACAGCCTAACAGCAGAAAACAGCTCCGGAGTAGCTACTCAGAAAATCAGAGTCATCGTCATGGGTATGCTTGATTTTCTTCTACCAAGCTTAAGCAGTTCTTACACATTTACCTTTTATGGGTTCCCCAAAATGTATACTAATTTGCATCTATATTTTTGTATCTTTTTATAGATATCCCTGGACCACCTCAGCCACCGTTTGAAATTTCCGATATAGATGCCGACGCCTGTAGTTTGTCATGGCACATCCCTCTTGAAGATGGTGGTAGTAACATCACAAACTATGTGGTTGAGAAGTGTGATGTCAGTCGCGGTGATTGGATAACTGCAGTAGCTTCTGTCACGAAAACAAATTGCAGACTTGGAAAACTGACCCCTGGTCAGGAATATATGTTCCGTGTTCGGGCTGAAAACCGATTTGGCATTTCTGAGCCACTTCAATCTGATAAGATGGTTGCAAGGTTTCCATTTGGTATGTCTGACTGTCCATTTATACATACCCGTTGGGACATGTGTTGAATACCGTTAGCATTATTTTTAAAATCCTATCTTCTGTTTTACTGCAGATGTCCCCAGTGAACCCAAAAATGCACGTGTTACCAAAGTGAACAAGGATTGCATTTTTGTAGCATGGGATAAACCAGACAGTGATGGAGGCAGTCCAATAACTGGCTACCTCATTGAACGTAAAGAAAGGAACAGTTTGCTGTGGGTCAAGGCCAATGATACCCCTGTGCGGTCCACAGAGTATCCATGTGCAAACTTAATTGAAGGGCTAGAATACACATTTAGAATCTATGCTCTGAACAAAGCAGGCGCAAGCAAGCCTAGCAAACCAACAGATTATGTGACTGCAAGAACACCAATTGGTAAGTTAAACATTTCGTACATATTTCGCTATAGTGTACTAATATAAGTTGTTAGTATTAATGCTGAGTCTTGGTCCAAAAATGTATAAATATCAAATATATTCAATACCTCAAAAGTTACAAAAGGAGAGTCACGCATAGACTTATATTCATTCTACTCATAGATTTTATGTTTTCTAGATCATGTCCATAGCTTGTTTTGTCTTTGTTCTCTAGGTTTTATAAGACTTGTTAAAATAATGCAGTGCTAAAATAGAGTCTAAACTACATGGAGGCTAAAATAAGCAAATTATGTGGAAGGTAAACTTGATCTCATTTGTTTTTTTAGATCCACCTGGGAAACCTGAAGTTATCGATGTGACAAAGAGTACTGTGTCTCTTATCTGGGCAAGACCAAAACATGATGGCGGTAGCAAGATAATTGGATACTATGTTGAAGCCTGTAAGCTGCCAAGTGCTAAATGGGTCCGGTGCAATTCTACCCCCCATCAGATCCCTCAAGAAGAGTACACTGCAACTGATTTGGAGGAAAATGCTCAGTACCAATTCAGAGCAATAGCAAAAACAGCAATAAACATTAGTGCACCTTCTGAACCTTCAGATCCAATCACTGTTCATGCAGAAAATGGTAAGAAATTTATTAACTAATATTAAAGCTGAGCGTCATTCTTCTCACAAAATAGTCTTCACCATTCTTTCTCCTTTTTTTAACTTTTCAGTACCACCAAAGATAGAGCTTGGGGTAGGTATGAAAGCCTTACTTGTAGCAAAGGCTGGAACCAATGTTTGCCTGGAAGCAAATGTCTATGGCAAACCTATGCCAACTATTACTTGGAAGAAAGAAGGGGAGGTTCTAAAACCAGTGGAAGGAATTAAGATCACCACCAAGAGAAACCTGTCTACTGTGGAGCTCTTCAGTGTCATTAGAAAGCAGACAGGAGATTATACTATTACCGCGGAGAATGCAAGTGGTTCCAAGTCAGCAACTATAAAGCTTAAAGTGTTAGGTAAGTTAAGGATGAATGAGAACTGGCCTATCCTGTTAATATGTGATGGATCTAGAATTTCACTGTCAAACAATTGTGTTTTCCAGACAAACCTGGTCCTCCAGCTTCAGTGAAGATTACAAATATGTATGTAGATCGAGCCATGCTCTCTTGGGAACCTCCTCTCGAGGATGGGGGGTCAGAGATTACAAATTACATTGTTGACAAACGTGAAACAAGTAGACCCAACTGGGCTCAAGTCACTGCAAATGTCCCAATCACGAGCTGCAGTGTTGAGAAGCTGATTGAAGGACACGAGTACCAATTTCGCATTTCTGCTGAGAACAAATACGGAGTAGGCGACCCGATCTTAACTGAAAATGTGGTGGCTAAAAACCCATATGGTAAGCATGTCTTAGTAACTCCTTCAGTTCGATTGTTACTGATTTATAGCTTTAACAACTGCTTAAGTGTACTTCAAATATCTATTTTTAGATGTACCCGGGCCTTGCGATCCACCAATAATTAGTAATATAACCAAGGACTTCATGACTGTGAGCTGGAAACCCCCTGCTGAGGATGGTGGCTCCCCTATAACTGGATACATTGTTGAGAAACGTGAAACAAAAGCTGTTAACTGGACCAAAGTGAACAGAAAGCCAGTCATTGAAAGAACAATAAAGGCCACTGGACTCCAAGAAGGAACAGAATACGAATATAGAGTAATTGCCTTCAATAAAGCTGGACCAGGCAAACCTAGTGGAGCATCTAAGGCAGCTTATGCTCGTGATCCTCAGTGTAAGTTGACAGGTGCACACATGTGCACACATGCACCCACACATTATTTTTTTATGGCTATGTCCAAATGTTTCTGCCATGTATGTAACTGGGCTTTTGTTTTTATTCCCAGATCCTCCTGGGCCCCCAGCATTCCCCAAAGTTGTTGATACTACACGTAGCTCTATCAGCCTGTCTTGGGGCAAACCAGCATATGATGGTGGAAGCCCCATTATTGGCTACCTCGTTGAAGTGAAACGAGTTGACACAGAAAACTGGGTCCGATGCAATTTGCCAAAGAATTTGCCCGATACACATTATGTAGTAACTGGACTTACGGAGAACACAGAATATCAGTTCCGCATTTATGCGGTCAATAAGATCGGCTACAGTGACCCAAGTGATGTACCCGACAAGCACCTTGCCAAGGATATTCTAAGTGAGTACTTTGAAAAGAAACTGGATTGGTGAGGGGCTCAACCTGTGAATTCATGTGCACCTGTTATAGAAAGATTGTATTTCAGTTCCCAACAATGGTGAAACAATTCACACCTCTCTGTTCCTGAAAATCTTGTTTAATGTAAAACTCTCTACTTTTCATGCTAACCATAATAGTATCAGTATTTTTCCTTACTGAAAACATTGTTTACCCTTCTACTTTAAGAAGACATTTTTTTTCTCTTTCTGAATGATAGAAGATATATTTCCAGGAACACTAAGCTAAAAACCAGGAGACTATGAGTTCTAGTCCCACTTTAGGCATGAAAGCCAGCTGGATGACTTTGGGTCAATCTTCCTCAACTCAACTCACCTTAAAGATTGTTGTTGTGGGGAAAATAGGAAGAGAAAGAAGTATTAGCTATGCTCGCCACCCTGAGTTATTTATAAAAATCATGAAGGTGGGGTAAAAAACAACAAAATACTTTTATTAGTATAAAACAGGGTATTCCTTGTGAGAAGTATCTAGACAGCAATTTACTACAGCATGTGTACATTCCAATTTGATTGGAAGCCTGGAGTGACCAGAGATATGCCTAATTCAAGATTCTATACAGAAAGAAGTAAGAAATAGCATATAAAATAAGGGTAGCACCTAGGCTTATATACTGCTTCATAGTGCTTTACAGCACTGTCTCCTCACTTTACAGATGTCAGCATATTGCCCCCAACAATCTGGGTTCTCATTTTACTGACCTCAGAAGAATGGAAGGTTAAGTCAAGCTTGAACCAGTCAGGATTGAACTCCTGGCTGTGGGCAGAGTCAGCCTGCAATACTGCATTCTAACCACTCACCGTAATGAGAGAAGTTTCTCTCTGCTTTGGTTAAATAACAGGCTGTCTGAAACTTTGAAGGGAAGTCTGAAAGACCTTTTAGAAGAAGTTTCTCTTTGTACTTCCCTAACCATCATTTTCCCATTTTTACCTCGTTCGTTTTATATTTTCCAATCTTTGTTCAAGCAGCTGATTATTATTATTTTTTATCTTCTATTTGAAATGCAGTTCCACCCGAAGGAGAACTTGATGCTGAATTGAGGAAAGTTCTAGTATTACGTGCTGGAGTCACAATGAGGATTTATGTGCCAGTAAGAGGACGGCCGCCTCCAAAGATATTTTGGACTAAAGTGGGTGCCAACATAAGAGACCGGCCAGGAATGGACATCAAATCAACTGATTTTGATACTTTCCTGCGTTGTGAAAATGTCAATAAATACGATGCTGGGAAATACGTCTTGCATTTAGAGAACAGCTGTGGCAAGAAGTCATATACCATTGTAGTCAAAGTGCTTGGTGAGTGCCAATCCCTACCTGTTTATCTGTCTAAACATGTATGAAACCCAAGAGTTTCAAATTCTTCACAAATTCTTCTGACTTTATATGCAAGGATATTGTATATTTTAGTCAATAATTGCTGTTGTTCACTTGTTTTAATGCAGATACTCCTGGTCCCCCTATTAATCTGGTTGTAAAAGAAGCATCTAAAGATTCTGCTTTCATCTCGTGGGAGCCTCCTCTAATAGATGGTGGCAGCCCAGTGAAGAATTATGTGGTTGAAAAACGTGATGCAGAAAGGAAATCATGGTCTACAGTGGCTACCGAATGTCCAAAAACTAGTTTTAGGATTTCTAACCTAGAAGAAGGCAAATCCTATTTCTTCAGAGTTTTTGCTGAAAATGAATATGGCATAGGTGACCCCTGTGAAACTCGCGATGCTGTCAAAGCTTCAGGTAAGATCATTCTTCTCTTCCTTGATTATTAGGCCTCTTCTCTCTTAAAGGGATGCAGTGGCTCAGTGGCTAAGACACTGAGCTTGTCGATCAGAAAGGTTGGCAGTTCAGCAGTTTGAATCCCGAGCGCTGCATAACGGAGCGAGCTCCTGTTACTTGTCCCAGCTTCTGCCAATCTAGATGTTCGAAAGCATGTAAAAATGCAAGTAGAAAAATAGGGACCACCTTTGGTGGGAAAGTAACAGTGTTCTGTGCACCTTCAGCATTTAGTCATGCCAGTCACATGACCATGGAGACGTCTTCTGACAGCACTGGCTCTTTGGCTTGGAAACAGAAATGAGCACCACTCCCTAGAGTTGGGAACGACTAGCACATATGTGCAAGGGCAACCTTTACCTTTACCTTTACCTTTACTCTTAAAATTTCTGATTTTATTTAGAGCCTTTTTTAATATAAGTATATACACTTATTTCTTGTTTCCATCAGAAACACCTGGACCTGTTGTGGACTTAAAAGCTCCGCAGGTCACAAAGTCATCCTGCAATTTAACTTGGAAAAAGCCTATAAGTGATGGCGGAAGTCGTATTATTGCATATATTGTTGAGCTCCTGACTGGTGAAAACCAGTGGCAAGAAGTTATGAGGTCTATGAATCTTCACTATTCAACAAGAGACTTGAAAGAAGGAAAAGAATACCTTTTCAGAGTGAAAGCACAGAATGAAGCTGGGTACGGGACACCGAATGAAATTACCGTGTTGGCAAGGGATGATATTGGTGAGTAGATGCCTACAGCCATTCATTTCTTGTACATATGGAGCTTGTGAGCCTTGTGTTTAATGAAGAAAGAACCTTTCGTGCCAGTATGTTTTACAGCAAAAATAACAAAGCTATAGAGAATTCCTCCTTTTCACTTATTTATTGAAGAGCAAAAGGGAGTGGCGTGTTGGCCTAGACGTGGAGCTCTCGCCTCACAACCAGGAGTCTATGAGTTCGATCCTAGGTAGCTGCAGATATTGCTGTGAGCTGCAAATAGGCGTCAGGAAGAGCATCTGGCCAGTAAATGCTTAGCTCCATTCAGTCACTCTGACTCCACCCCGATGCGAGGGATTGAAGGGTCATTAAAATAAAAAAATTAAAAAATAAAGAGCAAAAGCGAAGGGAAGTTATTCTATTGTCTGAACTGAACTTGTAATTATTTGCCTTCTTTGGTTTATAGTGGCACCTGATCTTGATTTAAGAGACCTCCCAGGCTTGTGCTATCTGGCTAGAGAAGGAAGCTCTTTCCGTCTGAAAATCCCAATTAAAGGGAAGCCAGCACCAAGCGTGACATGGAAGAAAGGAGAAGACCTTCCTCTAACACAAACAGGGAGGGTGGCCTTTGAAGCTACAGCAGTTAACACTACACTCCTTGTTCGTGACTGCCATAAAGATGATGCTGGAAAATATACAATTACACTGAAGAATGTGGCTGGTAGTAAAGAAGGCACAATTTCTGTAAAAGTGGTTGGCAAACCCGGAATTCCAACCGGCCCTGTGAAATTTGAAGAAGTTACAGCCGATGCTATGACATTAAAATGGGGTCCTCCCAAAGATGATGGCGGGTCAGAAATCACAAACTACATCCTCGAGAAGAGAGATAATGTGAACAATAAATGGGTGACCTGTGCCTCAGCTGTGCAGAAAACTACCTTTAGAGTTACAAGGCTTCACGAAGGCTCTGAATATTCCTTCAGAATCAGTGCTGAAAATAAATATGGCGTAGGTGAAGGGCTCATATCTGAACCTGTAATTGCAAGGCATCCATTTGGTAAGTTATAAGAGTTGCTCTGAAGTCATTTTTAGGCAGGGTGGTGCTTCAGCTGCATCTTTGTGTGAATGAGTCTAATTTTTCACATTTTCTAGATGTTCCTGATGCTCCTCCACCACCCAAAATTGTTGAGGTTAGGCGTGATTCTGCATCTCTGACATGGACAGACCCTAAAAAGACTGGTGGCTCACCCATAACAGGTATATCTTTTGAGATACATTTAACTTAAACTTTCCCCAAAGTTTAGTCCCTGAGACACACTTTAATTAACTCACCTTTTCCCTCTTCATAGTTTTGAGCACACTAGGGAACTGAAAAAACCAACATGCTGGCAACATATAACTATAGTACTTATTCCTATTTAGAATGCAAAATGATTAATCAGATTCTGCATCATTTTAAATGTATTTATTTAAATGATTTAAATGTAAATAAATGCATACAACTTGCAAGTAAGAACTTGCCTGGTAATTATGGTAATTTTAGAGGAAAATTAAGAAAGTTTATCCAGGGTTTTAGATGCAAATGGCTAAACTGCCTAAAGATTAGAAATGTAAAAGATGCCATAAGAAAAATACTGATTTTTATCAGTTCATTGGTACTTATACTATTACAATAATAAACAATGTTTTTTTGTTTCTCGGTAGGCTACCACCTTGAATTCAAAGAAAGAAACAGTATTTTGTGGAAGCGAGCAAACAAGGCTCCTCTAAGAATGAAAGACTTCAGAGTGACAGGACTAACTGAAGGCTTAGAATATGAATTCAGAGTAATGGCAATAAATCTAGCTGGGGTTGGGAAACCAAGTCTACCATCTGAACCAATTGTGGCTCTTGATCCAATTGGTAAGTTATTCTTTCATCTCTCTCTCTCTCTCTCTCCTATCCATCATCTATCTATCTATCTATCTATCTATCTATCTATCTATCTATCTATCTATCTA